>KZ309516.1:26418-69565 GCA_000376725.2 Ladona fulva
ATATACAAGGCACATATATATATATATAGAACATATTTTTCTCAACAAAGGATCTTGATATTTAAAGTTACTTTTCACCTAATTAGAGAAAGCGCGTAATGGAAATAGGTGGAAATTTTAACCATTAAAGATGGCTTGCCCTGATTAGAAAGAAAGGAAATGATAAGGGCAGGTCCTTATAAGTCTGATTGGAATGAGTAAACTGAATAATATTGACTTTGAAGATGCTTCAATAGTATTTCTTACTGAGGTAAACGGAAGAAATTTATTTAAGGCATTAACTGAGGTATTGCCTTTTTCTGTCCAAAGTTAAATATTCTTCCAAGTCCTTCATTCATGTTTCATTGGATTTGCATTTGCATTTTACATTTACGTCTTTCTTTAAGTAAATAGCAGTGTTTGTCTATACATGAAATGTAATTGAAACAATATATTGACGTGAGTATTTAGGTCCGTCGAGTGGCGATATGGCAACATTATTTCTTGCGATGAATCCTGTTACATGTTTCCGGTGTTTAATGATTATAAGAAATGGACTTACTCTGTCACCGGACATGTTTTTTAGGGATGTGGGTATTTTTCTGTGAGTTTGTTGGATTTCTCTCACTTGCATCTCTCAATACATTTGTAAACAGACCTCCCGGGGGCGATGGCATTAAATGGCTTTTTCTGGCGATGCGTGGGAAAATTCTTCTATAATGACATTAGTAATGTCATTATATGACTATAATGACATAAGTAATTAAACTAAGGAATAATATTTATATAATCTTAGTGGTACATCTGTATTACTCCGGTTTTGTCAATGTGGTATGTTGTTTGAAACCATAATTATATATTTCAATATTTTCTGCCGTTACTGCTATATTGTAAAAACGTTTAATGCTAACGATGTATTACTTTTCATTTTAACGATAATACTTTTCATAAACTTAGCTCATGCGTCATTTTATTTGATGCTAATGTATTGATGACGAACACGTACAAAATTGTGAGAATCCTTCATGCCTACACGTTTTGTTTTCATTCGATATTCATCCTCATTACATTGCATTCCTCACGGATTCATTTCCTTATTTTCTTCTCTCAGAGCCTCTTTGTTCGACTCCTAGGCATGGAAGGTCATCCTCACAAAAATTGAAGCGTAGGCAGAGGATATTCTTCGACTGCTGGATTTGCTAACAAGGAGAAAGCATTTGATGAAGGAAACATTGTAAGCTTCGCCTCCCAGGTTAAAGTATAAATTCAATTCGTCGAGAGGACATCAACGGTGGGATTTAGCTGGAAAGAGCCTTCCAAGGGCAAACCAAGCAAGACCTTTGTCAAGTGTGGTACCCGCTAAGAGGCAAAAATGCTGACTCCCACGCATGGCAGGTCATCCTCACAAAAATTGACGCGTAGGCAGAGGAATTTGCGACAAAAGGGAATGCCATTCTGAGGGAAACATTGCGAGCTTCGCCTCCCAGGTAGTAATTTTCTATATAAGATATATTTTCGTTTCGTTTGAACTAAGCGCGGTAAAAAGATTTATTTTCGTTTCACCGATATCCTGCAAATCCGCTTATTTACCGCTCTCTTGCGGATAATCAGGTAGTTCTGTGCTCGTGCTTCTTTTGTGTCTACGATGACATCTGTGTTACTCCGGCTTTGTCTATGTGGAATATTGTTTGACACCATACTGATATATTTCATTCTATTCTGCCGTTACTTCTACATTGTACAAATCTGTAATGCTAACGATATATCACGGATAGTTTTCATATAATTAGCTCAGGAATCTTTTTATTAATTGCCAGAAACACGTGGAAATTGGCGCGAATCTCTCAAGCCATCACATGTCATTTCCTTTCGATATTCATCCTCGTTACATTGCATTCCTCACGGATTCATTTCCTTATTTTCTTCTCTCAGGGCCTCTTTGTTCGACTCCCAGGCATGGCAGGTCATCCTCACAAAGATAGAAGCGAAGGCAGAGGAATTTCGACGAAAGGGAATGCCATTCTGAGGGAAACATTGCAAGCTTCGCCTCCCAGGTAGTAATTTTCCATTAGACGAGTGGATATGAACGGTTGCACTCATCGCAGCTGGAGAGACCTTTGCCAAGGACGCCGCAGCAAGACCGTCGTCGCTCTCGGTAACCAGGAAGAGTCAAAATAAAGCATAAATGCTTCAGTTTGGTCAGTGTTGTGTGAGTGTTATGGTAAGAGAAGCAGTTAAATAAAGTGCGTGCAAAATTCATTGTTAGATGAGTGTGACTGGAAGTGCAGAAATAGGGATATCAGAAGGCAAAATTCCTCTATCAAGGTATGTCGTTTTTCATCCTTTGTTTCGTATTCTCTGGTAATTAGAATCAGGGGTCCGAATTAAAAGAGCTCTAGTTCATCAGGCGGTGTGCAATTTTAAATTACGGCAGCCCACATTCGTGTTCACGTACTATTTGAATAAAGAGAAAACATAATCACGAAGCCCCAAGTTCATGAACTTCTCGATTATTTGCTTGCCTTGCTTTGCTCCAGAGCCAGGGCCAGTTCTAGAAAATTGTCAAGGAAGGAATAGCCACTTATGTACCAGTTTATAATTTTTTAATGAAAAAAGGCTGTAAATTGTTGTGTGTGGGAATTTTCATTCTTGGAAAATTTTAGGCTGTGTTTGTAGGTGAAAATTATTTCCGATTGCATAGTTTCGACCGGATTATTAAGTAGATTAAATGGCAGGATCAATGACGAATCTAGAAACACGACTTGACGGAGTATTAAAACCATTTCTTAATAAACTCGCTTCTAATTGTCATTTTATGCCTTTTGGTGATGATAAATGCAGCCGAAGAGTAGTCATCGTAGAAAATTCTTACATTACCATCCTCGTCAGAGGGATGGAGCAGCCTATCCTAGGGAAATTGCATACTCTACAAAGCCATCCAAAGTGGCAACCGTGTCCAGCACGTGCATCCACTAATAGATGTAGTTGGCCTGTATATTGGCGTCCGTCCTTATTTGCGACAGTGACACATTTCTAACTTCACATTCCATACAATTCGTATTTTAACGATTGTACTCTCATTTTACTAGCAAACGTTTCGATAGTAATGAAAGAATTTACTCCTCAATCGGCATTCCTTCTTCTTAACTTTTTTATGTAATTATCTCACTTTCTTAGAAGTTATATTCATGGTTAAGGTATCATCACGAAGGAAGGAACGGTACGTAGAAAACAAAAGAATACTTATCATGGCTTTTTAATTCCAAAATACTAATTCCACTTTGCGCATATTAGGACAATTGTGATAGGAACTTCAATATAGTATGAGGGTAACTCTACCAATTACATATCTAGACGTGTATACATTGCACTATAAGGAGAAATGTCACAAGACTGCTATTTTCATAATTTTAAATTCAAACTTTTTATTTGAAGCAATTGTCTCCGGAAAGCGTTATATTAAAAATTATGATTTTTAAAAGTATCAAAATGTTTATTAACATTGCCGGAAAATATAATAAAAATAGTATTTATTTTGACGTCGAGTACTGCTTAAGTCAAGGTACTAGTAAAGTCCATTTTCTTAATTACAAAAAGAAACGTTTGTATTGCGGAAATTGGCCGCGAAGAGCGACATTTTTAAAATTAAGTTTTTTTAATATATGGATTTCTTTGTTAACATTGACATAAAATATAAAGTAAATGGTATTTATTATGACCAAGAAGTACTGCCGGAGTCAAAATTAGACTTAATGCTATTTTCATAATCTCAAAATCAAACTTCTTATTTTAAATCATTGCCTCCGAATTGCGAAATTATTTGAAACAAGGATTTTCAGAATATCTATTTCTGTATAAAGTTATAGAAGAAAATTAATGAAATAAGATACCATGTTGACCATTTCGACAGCCATAGCGCTGCATTGCGTTCAATTTTGATGTCAATGAGCGACTATGATTCCAAACGCATTCATTGATCATTAAAACTATTACGAAGGAAGTATAAAGGGAAAAAGAAAGTGTTCTAATCTGTAGCATCGTCTTCCAATTCCTTCAATTCAATACTTCCCATATATAAAAAACGTCACCTGCCATTGTACTGATTCCTCTAATTTTTTTACGGTTGTTTTGGAATTGTTTCCTTCCGAGGAAGTGAAAAAGTGGTATTTAGTGACATTAAGCTCTTGTAAAACCTATTTCTTAATACACCTTGTTTGATATTAATGCTTTATACGTTTATTTCTAGAAATCTAATGTTAAAAATATCCTCCACATATTGAATTTTAATCCGTTAAGATAGGTAGGACATATCGGTTGAAACTTAACATTCATATAAAAGTATTGGTATGTATGGAACTTTTTATGATATTTGAGAGAATTTCAATAATAATCGAAAAGTGGTATCCGTAGTAGACAGGGCCCAGCCCTTGGAAATGGCGACAGTATATGTTGATTAGAAGTATACGAACTGATGCGAAATGCTATGCTGGACAATCTTTAGATATGAGACTAACACTATTTCAATGGGATTCCAGACCTCGCAGCGGTATTCGAGTGAGTCTGTGTCGAATTAGTACGCAATTTCTTTGATTCTAGAAGGACATCCCCACAGGATACTACTTTTTCACACTTGATATTCCTTTAGGATTCTACTTGTTATTTTTTGCTATCTCTTTGCCTATCCTATTGCACCACAAACATGTTCCTTGAGCATTTAACTTCCGCCGTATTTTCTTTATTGGTATTTGAAAGATTCACCCGAAGCACCCTCCATCCGTGGTACTATAAGATAGCGCTTCTAAATACGATAAATTGCGACGAATAATTTGTGTTTTATCCTAGTATTTGCAACTGAAACCATTGGTATGTTATAAAGTTTAGGTAGGAATATTGTTAGGGTCATTGATGATTGTTTTTATTTAGTGTTTAGACTATAATTATCTAATAGACTTTCCCTAATTAACAGGGGTCACACAATCCGAAAACCACCAAAAAACGGGATAGTCAAACCTTACGGCCGCGGTGGCGGAGTGGTTAGCGTGCTAGCTTTCCAACTAAGGTCCAGGGTTCGAATCCCGGCTACTCGGATTTTTCCGATTAGGGAACGGTTGTGTGTACTTGTAAATAGTAATAATTATTAAAATGGATGTCATCGGGGTAAACCTGTTTCCATTATAGAAGTTATTATTATTATTATAACGCGCGTTTCACACTCAAGGAGTGCATCAGAGGCGAGAAAAGTGACTCACTCAAGCGAGTAGTCACCATTCAAGTGAGCGTAAGGTTTGACTATCCCGTTTTTTGGTGGTTTTCGGATTGTGTGACCCCTGTTACATTTTGCCACCAGCGGCACTCCACTTATTCCCTAATTAACATTGCGTGAATCCCTCTCCATCACCAAGGAGGAAAAAACTAAAGATTGCTTTCCTGCTACACTTCAAGCCGTCGTCCTGTCCGTCCTAATTGCATCATATTATTTACATTTCTTACCTTTGAATAGTAAAGATCACCCATCAGTCGTTATTCGCCTTCATATGTAATACTTCCCCTTCATTATCTCTTCGAATTAGGTTTTTCGCTTTTCACTGTGTCATATTCGTCTATCGTTGGTACATTTTTACATATATTCCCTGAAAGCCCACTTCGGCGTGTGACATGGGGTATATCTTCTGCCGTGTACTATTTACTGTTAATAATTCTATTACTTTTTCTGGTTGAATTTTCTTCGTATATTGCTTTATATTCACTGAAAATTAGTGTTGAAATGAGCTATCCTGTTTTCCCCTTTACTGATTGTTTCTTCTTCGTTGAATTATTCCACATCAGATCCTACCAGGTTTCTGTCAATGAAGAGTACGAATCGATCTTCTGTCGCTATTTTTGTTACAGTTATTTTGAAGATTCTTCTCCATAAGACATTGCGGAAAGCTATCTCTGAAAGCAACAATCGTTGGTTGATCTCTCTGTGTTCTTCTCTCCACAATGAATCCTGAAGTTAGAGTATCTTCTCTTGCAGCTTCTTTTGAATATAAGAATTGATATTCACATATATGTGTCTTCTACTCTTCCTTTAACTTGTAGTTGATCTTCGCTTATATGCTACTTTAATTTCCAATATGCAATGTCAATCTATTACGGGTTGTAAAGCTGATGTAATTTGCCTGCTTACTGCTTTGTGAATATTGGGACAATAACAGTAAAGGCTCATTCGAAACATGGTTTAACATGCAGAGGTTATGGAGGACTTTGTATTGACAGCGTATCATCAATCGGCGATCATTGAGTAAACTATTGTGAATTTTATAGAGGGATATAGGAATATATATCAGCGGTTGGAGCGATTGCAAGGTCTTCAGAATCTTATCCGAAAATAAAATTAAAATTTGCTTCAAGAACACTATCCCAGACATGTATTCCATCGGCGAAGCAAAACGACACAACCGAGGAGCGCCGACAGGAGCAAAGCTGGAGATAGGCAACAGCGAAATTTTAGCCGCGATTTCTTAAACGCAAATTTTGTAATTCCTGATTTTGCGGTCCCTTTACATTCGAATTAACGAGTTTTTAAAGTATTTAAAAATGCGAAATTAAGTATCTTCGTGTTTGACGGCGTAAGTAACTAGTTGACAGTGAAATATAAATGCGTTCTCTTTTACTGAGATCGGAGTTGAATCGTTTTGAGGTATTCTTAGCTTTTTGCTACTCTTCATATCACGCCATTCGAAGAATCGACATTCGTTCATCTCTTCTTTGTCGAACTTTTACAAATTTACTCTGCAGGCCACCTTTCAACGCGTGGCAAGGGGGTGTTAACATCAATCGTTCGTGTTATCTCTTTAGTTATTCCCGTATCGTTCGTGGAAGAAACCTTTTCCTCGCATCTATTTCTCGTCTTTAATTTTCTTTCTCAGATCGACCGAAGTATCATACGGGAGACGCATTTTACCTATTCCTTTATCCGAAAGTACTAGGAGTACTTTCGGATAAAGGAATCATATCCTACCTTGTAATCACCTTTCCATGAAGATTACCCAACCTGCTTCCAAGAGAATTTGTGTAACGCTTGCTTTTCTTTCGTAGTACTTCTTAGCAAATCGTATTGCCTTGCCCTGCACTTTCTCAACTGCAGAAAAACACATTGCATCCGCTGTATTCCATATACTTTCTATATATTGCCGCATTGTAATAGTCGGAATGTGAAAATAGATATGCTGAAGTAAGAGTTGTATTCCAGAGAGAGAGGAGTTTTAGAGAAATTTGAAATCGCCAAGTCGGAGGAACTGAAGATCTTCATATGCACACAACAACACACAAAAAGAATTCAGACCTGAATATCAGTAATCAAGGAAAACAGGACCAATGCACATTTCGCTCTCCATGAGAGCATCTCTGTCGAGAGAACAGAACTGGTTTTGCGTTTTTTGGTTCAGATTTTTGTCTGTCGACGGAGCTTTGAAGGTGAATGGTTTTTGAACGTCTTCGCATGAGGAAATACAGAGATCTTTAGTAAAGGGAGGGGCGGAGAAGAGTGATTAAGCAGAGCCAGACTTCAGGACCAATTGAAACAGGNAGTGAGTCTGTGTCGAATTAGTACGCAATTTCTTTGATTCTAGAAGGACATCCCCACAGGATACTACTTTTTCACACTTGATATTCCTTTAGGATTCTACTTGTTATTTTTTGCTATCTCTTTGCCTATCCTATTGCACCACAAACATGTTCCTTGAGCATTTAACTTCCGCCGTATTTTCTTTATTGGTATTTGAAAGATTCACCCGAAGCACCCTCCATCCGTGGTACTATAAGATAGCGCTTCTAAATACGATAAATTGCGACGAATAATTTGTGTTTTATCCTAGTATTTGCAACTGAAACCATTGGTATGTTATAAAGTTTAGGTAGGAATATTGTTAGGGTCATTGATGATTGTTTTTATTTAGTGTTTAGACTATAATTATCTAATAGACTTTCCCTAATTAACAGGGGTCACACAATCCGAAAACCACCAAAAAACGGGATAGTCAAACCTTACGGCCGCGGTGGCGGAGTGGTTAGCGTGCTAGCTTTCCAACTAAGGTCCAGGGTTCGAATCCCGGCTACTCGGATTTTTCCGATTAGGGAACGGTTGTGTGTACTTGTAAATAGTAATAATTATTAAAATGGATGTCATCGGGGTAAACCTGTTTCCATTATAGAAGTTATTATTATTATTATAACGCGCGTTTCACACTCAAGGAGTGCATCAGAGGCGAGAAAAGTGACTCACTCAAGCGAGTAGTCACCATTCAAGTGAGCGTAAGGTTTGACTATCCCGTTTTTTGGTGGTTTTCGGATTGTGTGACCCCTGTTACATTTTGCCACCAGCGGCACTCCACTTATTCCCTAATTAACATTGCGTGAATCCCTCTCCATCACCAAGGAGGAAAAAACTAAAGATTGCTTTCCTGCTACACTTCAAGCCGTCGTCCTGTCCGTCCTAATTGCATCATATTATTTACATTTCTTACCTTTGAATAGTAAAGATCACCCATCAGTCGTTATTCGCCTTCATATGTAATACTTCCCCTTCATTATCTCTTCGAATTAGGTTTTTCGCTTTTCACTGTGTCATATTCGTCTATCGTTGGTACATTTTTACATATATTCCCTGAAAGCCCACTTCGGCGTGTGACATGGGGTATATCTTCTGCCGTGTACTATTTACTGTTAATAATTCTATTACTTTTTCTGGTTGAATTTTCTTCGTATATTGCTTTATATTCACTGAAAATTAGTGTTGAAATGAGCTATCCTGTTTTCCCCTTTACTGATTGTTTCTTCTTCGTTGAATTATTCCACATCAGATCCTACCAGGTTTCTGTCAATGAAGAGTACGAATCGATCTTCTGTCGCTATTTTTGTTACAGTTATTTTGAAGATTCTTCTCCATAAGACATTGCGGAAAGCTATCTCTGAAAGCAACAATCGTTGGTTGATCTCTCTGTGTTCTTCTCTCCACAATGAATCCTGAAGTTAGAGTATCTTCTCTTGCAGCTTCTTTTGAATATAAGAATTGATATTCACATATATGTGTCTTCTACTCTTCCTTTAACTTGTAGTTGATCTTCGCTTATATGCTACTTTAATTTCCAATATGCAATGTCAATCTATTACGGGTTGTAAAGCTGATGTAATTTGCCTGCTTACTGCTTTGTGAATATTGGGACAATAACAGTAAAGGCTCATTCGAAACATGGTTTAACATGCAGAGGTTATGGAGGACTTTGTATTGACAGCGTATCATCAATCGGCGATCATTGAGTAAACTATTGTGAATTTTATAGAGGGATATAGGAATATATATCAGCGGTTGGAGCGATTGCAAGGTCTTCAGAATCTTATCCGAAAATAAAATTAAAATTTGCTTCAAGAACACTATCCCAGACATGTATTCCATCGGCGAAGCAAAACGACACAACCGAGGAGCGCCGACAGGAGCAAAGCTGGAGATAGGCAACAGCGAAATTTTAGCCGCGATTTCTTAAACGCAAATTTTGTAATTCCTGATTTTGCGGTCCCTTTACATTCGAATTAACGAGTTTTTAAAGTATTTAAAAATGCGAAATTAAGTATCTTCGTGTTTGACGGCGTAAGTAACTAGTTGATAGTGAAATATAAATGCGTTCTCTTTTACTGAGATCGGAGTTGAATCGTTTTGAGGTATTCTTAGCTTTTTGCTACTCTTCATATCACGCCATTCGAAGAATCGACATTCGTTCATCTCTTCTTTGTCGAACTTTTACAAATTTACTCTGCAGGCCACCTTTCAACGCGTGGCAAGGGGGTGTTAACATCAATCGTTCGTGTTATCTCTTTAGTTATTCCCGTATCGTTCGTGGAAGAAACCTTTTCCTCGCATCTATTTCTCGTCTTTAATTTTCTTTCTCAGATCGACCGAAGTATCATACGGGAGACGCATTTTACCTATTCCTTTATCCGAAAGTACTAGGAGTACTTTCGGATAAAGGAATCATATCCTACCTTGTAATCACCTTTCCATGAAGATTACCCAACCTGCTTCCAAGAGAATTTGTGTAACGCTTGCTTTTCTTTCGTAGTACTTCTTAGCAAATCGTATTGCCTTGCCCTGCACTTTCTCAACTGCAGAAAAACACATTGCATCCGCTGTATTCCATATACTTTCTATATATTGCCGCATTGTAATAGTCGGAATGTGAAAATAGATATGCTGAAGTAAGAGTTGTATTCCAGAGAGAGAGGAGTTTTAGAGAAATTTGAAATCGCCAAGTCGGAGGAACTGAAGATCTTCATATGCACACAACAACACACAAAAAGAATTCAGACCTGAATATCAGTAATCAAGGAAAACAGGACCAATGCACATTTCGCTCTCCATGAGAGCATCTCTGTCGAGAGAACAGAACTGGTTTTGCGTTTTTTGGTTCAGATTTTTGTCTGTCGACGGAGCTTTGAAGGTGAATGGTTTTTGAACGTCTTCGCATGAGGAAATACAGAGATCTTTAGTAAAGGGAGGGGCGGAGAAGAGTGATTAAGCAGAGCCAGACTTCAGGACCAATTGAAACAGGTAATGATAAATTGAAGAGCAAAGCGACGGAATGGAGGTATTAAAGTATCAGTTGGGAAATAAAATGTATATGTTATTGCCCGCTTAACCTGTAACCGTACGACCGAAGTCGGACTATCTTGTTTTACCTTGTCCCTGACTGACATTTCCATTTTACATTGATTTAGCTGGCAGCGATTGTACAATATGTCACCACGCATCAACCCTAATAACATTGGTCAGAGATCCAGTAGCCTATTAGCGCAATGAAGGAATAATTTGGTGGAATTAAATAAAACGATGTTAACTTTTAATTTTTTTATTCTGTACAAATATTGTGTCTAAGAGCAGATGTACTTTTTCCTTTTCATCTCGACCGATTCTCCATGTCTTCCCTTCTTCCTCAGGAAATTTCTGAAGAAATCTGTAATGAAAATAATAATGATATTTACTTATAATTTTCTATTTGTAGAAAGATTTAAATTTCAATTTGAAATTTCAATTTTAGGAAGAGGTTCGTGGCGTAAAGGTAGAACTTGCCGCAAGCACGGACTTCTTCATTCAGAATAAAATTTATCTACATAACTTTGGAGGAGAGTGAGAGAAAAGAATTGCATATAACAGGAAACTTATGTGCAAAACATCTGAAAACGGATTGGGAAGTGCAGGACGATATGCAGAAAAGAATACATCGAGAAGAAGAGTTAGCAGAGAAAATCGTAAGAGACTTAAATGAAGGTTCGTTTAACGTTCGTTAACCTCTCTGCCAACGAACGAACTCTGCGACCGAACGTTCGTTCGGTCGCAGAGTTCGTTAAAATCCACAGATCAGCAAAGCCCAAAGTTAACAATTCAATGATACCGGAAAAGAAGATCGTTTGGAATCGTTACGCTCTTTAATTTACTGTAATCAAAGTCACACAGCTACTTTTTACACAAATGATAAATTATAAAAGGCATTAAATGGAAAAAATATCGAGAATATTTATTCAAAATTAGTTACATTCAGAAAATGCACATTACATAAACCTTTACTTAAACATTTTCGCAGAAATTTTTATGAGGTTGGATATATTAACGAAGTTTGGCAATGTGATTTGAATTATATGAGAGGTCTGAAGGAATTCAATGATGGCTATGCATATACTTTGACAGTTATTAATATATTCTCAAAGTATGCATGGGCAATCACAGAATGTATGAAAAATTAAGATGTAAAACCAGTCAGGAAATAACAAATGCCTTAAGTTATACTCCCAAAACAAGTAAAAGAAAGCTGTTAAAAACTCATAGCGATAAACGAAAAGAATATGTAATTATGTTTTTTAAAAAATTCTTAACTAACCATGGTATTAAATTTTATCATACTAATGACCCTGTAATGACTTGTATATTAAGGCTTCGATTGTGGAAAGATTTGATAGAACGCTTAAAACTAAAATGTATAAATACTTCTCTGCCTTTAACACATATAATTGTTTAAGTTTAGATAAATTATAATCAATCTGTAACAATTCAATTCATTCAAGTATTGGTGCTGCACCTTCTAATGTATCAGAAGCTACTGCTTTTGAAGTAGCGAAAAATCGAGTGTATGTAGGAAATATCATTCACAACATTCACCAAAGTTACAAGTTGGGGATCATATGCAGGTAGTTTTGATTAGGGGATTTGATTTCGGAATATCAAACAAAGGATAAGTGTAATATAAGCTCCACTTCACGCAATATCTAGAGCTTTGTATGGAGATTGATACTCGTTTGCACAAATGTACTCATTTTTTAAACGAAGCGTACCAATTCCTATGCAGCTTTTGATGAACCGACCCTTTCCTGCAGTAAAAGGGGAGGACCTCCGACCTAAATAACAACATTCATCAACTCAACCAAAGTATTCCAATCATGGATCTCTGTAATCGAACAAAGCATGACTGCAGTTTCCAAGAAACCGATAGCTAATATTTAGATCTAAGAAGCTCGGTTTTATAATAAATATTATAATATTCACTGTCGGGTCTCAGTAATAAATAATATAATTAGCGTTGCCACCTGGCCAAATAGCAATGCAAATTTTAATAAATAAATAAATAAATAAAGCGCATTGTAGTAAGATGCAATGAAAAGGTTAGAGAGCGATGTTATTTCACCTTAGGCCCCAACTGGAATATGCTGCGAGTATATGGGACCCAGCGGATGAAACGAACGCTCGCGAACTTGAGAGAGTGCAGCGCAAGGCGATACGATTTGTTAAAAAGTGCTACGATAGAAAAGCAAGCAATTACTCTCGGACGCTGGTTGAAAATCCTTGAAAGAAAGGATATTAGGCTGAGATTGCTTCATATATTCAGAGAAAGTGCATCTGTGGAAGACGTAATTGGTATTATGCCACCCCCTTCTGCTACTTCTGCCGATCCGAGCGTAAAATTAGAGAAATAGACGCGAGAATAAGTCGTTTTAGGACTCAATATTGACGTGAACGATACGCGATGACAATAAGCTAAAGAGGTAACTCAAACGCACGGTGTTTACACCCCCTGCCACGCGCCGAAAGGCGGCTTGCAGGGTATTTATGTAGATGTAGATTTACATACAAAAACGATTACAAAACTATACATATTTTAATATTTTCAGCAAAGAACTTATATATTTGATTTATTTTACGTTAAAAAATGTCGCATGGAAATCGTCACCAATTTTTTTGGACAATCTTTTTATGCGACTAAAGTTGTTAGTTTAGAATATTAAACTATGAAATCAACACCAGGTGACGGTTTTCAATCATTTTGCTTAAACTTTCATTCAGACTTCAGTTGCGTCGATTCAGCCGAAAGAAATGACACGAAGCTGTAAGTACTTTCACTATTTTATCTACGTTCAGGGAATGAGTTCAGCTGCTTTTTTCACTAACTAACGTTTAATGAAAACTTATGTTAGACTTTATGAAAAGGAAAAGAAATGAATGCATGGAAGTGTACTTATTTCGGAAGGATCGCAGGACTGCCATTTATGATAGATTTCAGTGTGATTAAGAAACCACGCGATTGTTTTCATTTGCTTGCGAGAGGGACTGCAGGTTTATACTGACGTGACGTCTTCCGTTTTCGGTGATGGAGTTAATGATTCTTGTACAAAGGACAGTCTAGGGCCGCTCTGGGAATTGATGCGCTCCGTTACGTATCGAGCGTTATATAAAAAGTTCGCTCGATGATGTCGAGAAATCCTCTTTTTCGCTAATAAACTTCCCTCCGGAAAGCAGACCTTCTGTTAAGAGCCGATGTGTTTGACGAAATTCATGACTTCCTCTCGCACGCTCCCAAAACATTTACGAGAAGGCGGAACTATTAGTAAAACTAAATAAAATCACAAGTTTTTCATGTAATTCTCGGAAATTAGAATGCGTGAAATTAGACGAGCCTTCTTCAGTTTGAACAAAGCCTTCAGGAGGATGAGGTATTCGCGCATTCCAGGATTAGTCCCTTGGGTCCCTTATCTATGCAAAGAGCTCATGTTTGGCATGCCTGACCCTGTCCTCGCTCTCATATCGATCCGAGTAAATTCTCTTAAGAGAGGAACAAATGAAAACCCTACAAAGTGCCTGGCCGATGCAAAAACCAACTAATTTCAGCAGAGCGACGGTTCAAAGCGAAATGAAAATTTGCCTGCAAAACTACACCTCTATCTGTAAATTTTAAAATGGTGTATATTTAAATGCTATTGAAATAGAACACATTGTCTGAATTTAATCGAATTAACGATTGAATGAAGGTTATGTAATTGAGATAATTCAGCGGTAAATAACAAAAATGAAACTGAAATTTGGTAAGTTACCTTTCATTCATACTTTTGAGTGTTCCTAAACCATTCTACGCTTTTCTCTGTAAAATGCACATAACATTCAATTTTATTTTATGTTTTCGATCTCTATTTCGTGGACTTTGTGAAAGGAGCATATCAAAAAAATTAGAAGCCTTCGAGAAGTGTTTCTGGCGTAGAAGGGAAAAGGAGAGTTGGGTAGCTAGAAAAAAAAAAAAACACGGAGGTACTAGAAATAGCCGGGGAAAAGAGGATTGTAATTGATGTAATTAAACGTCAACAGAGGAAATGCATGGGTGAAATATCGAGTGGAGAGGGATTGTTAAAGAATGCGATTCAGGGTAGAATTCAAGGAAAAGACAGAGGGAAAGACAAAAACAAAAGTTGTTGGATGACACATAGGGTGGTAAAAGTTACATTGGAAGCGAAAGAAATGGCGTTGAGTAGGGAATATTAGGGCACATATAGCTACCGAAAGATAGAAAACTAACGTATGTATCTTTATTTCAAATATACATTTTACCTTGGATCTGCAGATTCCTGAAGCAGAAGGGAAATTCCATATTTAATTAAGATTTACACAAGAAAAAGTACGCACAAGGATGCATAAGCAAAAAATCAAGACTTGACATTTCGTGAGATTAGTCCAGCCTTAAAGTTCATTAGAACAGGAAGCTAAACACTTAACTGACTGGAGTGCAAGACGTACTACTTTCGTAATGTACAAAATTATACGCAACTCCTGGCTTAAATATTAAGTTTACTTCAGGATATAAGTTTATTGCAGAATGTTACACAACTATTATTTATTATTACCGTGATATGTAAAAAAAGACTAGAAAAAATGTGTAAGTCCTGACACTTATTTACATTTTTATCTATTAAGAATTTCTCATTTTATTTCTAAATTAGGTTAAGTGTTGATTCTCAACGGGGAAAATAGAGATATGATTAGATAAAGTAGTTCTATTTGTGTAAGAAAGAAACGAACATCTCTCTTCTGAAATTAGTTCATTGGGAAAGGTTATCGAAATTTTTTCCTGAGAAACCCAACGTCTTAACAAATTAATCATAACTCGGAGCCGAAATCCATAATCGACGAGAGCAACATGAAACTGTAAAACTTCTTTCTCAGGAAAATTTTCTTAAGACTGTATGACAAATCTTTTTCATTTTCCAATCGAACAAGCGGCGGTTAAAATTGAAGTAAAGGTGTATATCTTATGGGAACGCATATAGTCTTCTGGGATCGAACCTAAGACCAGTAGATCATATCAAGAAAAGAAATCTGCGTGTCGTCAGTTTTTAAAATGTGCAAGACTTACAACTACTGTTTCTCTAGTTTTAGGCGAACATTCGGGCATTTTTAAATTGGCGCACTTTTTGAAATGAATTATTCTTGAAACTATAGGAATAGTAAAAAGCGAAAAAATTCGTTTACCGTATTTAGCATAAGGATGGAACGTTGAAATTTACGGAATCGTTAGAAAATGTTTTTACCTTCTGTTTGCCGCAAGAGCTTTATCCCCAATAGCCCCAGGTTCGATGCTAGGTAAATTCTTAGTGCGAAAGATTCAAGAAATCATTAAGGGTATATCTAGGTAAAATAGAACGTTGAAATTCACGTCATCGATAGAGAATATACACGTCTATAGTATACCTTAAGGTTTTTACCGTGGGGATCCTTAGTTCGATGCTAGGGCAATTTATATGACCTTAGTTCACGAAATCATTTAGGGTATTTGGCGTTAAGATAGAAAGACGTTATTCACGATTTTGTTAGTATAGATAAATGTCTATTGTATGCAATAAAGATTTTTGCCCTGTGGGCCAAGGTTCAATGCTAGGACAAACCGTATGAACGTATTTTGAATAATTCGTTTAGGGTATTGTAGTTGGTGGATGGCAGTCAGTTTATAGCAGGTGGAGTGTAGCAGGAGGTGGGTGTACAATGCCTCAGTTAATCTCTCTTACATTAAGCTTGCAGTATGCAAGCTACTTTCTCTCGTATATATATACGAGTAAAAGTTGCTTGCATACTGCAAGCTTAATGTAAGATACATTAACTAATGCATTGCGCACCTTTTGATCCACTCCGCCTTCCATACACCGAGTTCAATGCACCAACTACAATAACCTAAACGAATTATTCATAATACGTCCATACGATTTGTCCTAGCATCGAACCTGGGTCTATGAGGACAAATATTCCTAAAGCATACCATAGAAATCCCTATCTTCTATAGATGTAGCAAATTTCAACCTTCTACCTTACCGGGAAATCCCGTAACGAATTTTTGAAAATTCGGTCATTCGAATGGTACTGGGGTCGAACCTGGATCTTTAGGGCACACGATAGACAATAATCTATTCTAACAGCACCATGAATTGCATGTTTCTATCTTAACGGAAAATACCCTAAATGAATTCATGAACTTCAGACAGAAAAACTGCCCTAGCATCAAACTAAGGACCCTCAGGGTAAAAACCTTTAGGTGTCATATAGAGGTGTCTGATCTCTATCGATGACATGAATTTCAACGTTCTATCTTACCTAAAAATACCCTAAATGATTTTTTGAAAGTTTTGCACCAAGTACCTAGCATCGAACCGGGGGCCATTAGGTATAATGCTCTTGCGGGAAACGGATGATAAAATCATTTTCTAACGATTCCGTAAATTTCAACGTTCTATCCTAAAGCTAAGTACGCGAAATGAATTTTTGAAAATGCGCTCAATGCATTCTTATGGGAAAGTGGCCGTTTTTGGGGCCCCCTAGAATCGAACCCATGATGCGTAGAATGGAAGTCCGCTTTTTTCCTAGATGTCCAAACCCGGGACTTTACGGCAAAAAAATCGGCGGCTCCGTGAGGCACTTCCTTCTGCCTCGCCTTTAGTATCCTATATATATATATCTCTTTATATAGACGCTTCTCCGGATATATATATACATATAGGATACTAAAGGCGAGGCAGAAGGAAGTGCCTCACGGAGCCGCCGATTTTTTTGCCGTAAAGTCCCGGGTTTGGACATCTAGGAAAAAAGCGGACTTCCATTCTACGCAGCATGGGTTCGATTCTAGAGGGGCCCAAAAACGGCCACTTTCCCATAAGAATGCATTGAGCGCATTTTCAAAAATTTATTTAGCCTACTTAGCGTAAAGATAAAACGTTGAAATTTACGGAATCGTTAGAAAATGATTTTATCTTCCGTATTCCGCAAACGATTTATCCCTAATTGCCCCAGGTTCGATGCTAGGTAAATTATTAGTGCAAAACTGTCAAGAAATCATTTCGGGTATTTTTAGGTAAGTTAGAACATTCAAATTCACGTAATCGATAGACCGCTATCACCTGTATAGTATACTTAGAGCTTTTTACCCTGAGGGTCCTTAGTTCGATGCTAGGGCAGTTTTTCTGTCCGAAGTTCATGAATTCATTTAGGGTATTTTCCGTTAAGATAGAAACATGCAATTCACGGAGTTGTTAGAATAGATGATTGTCTATCGTATGCCGTAACGATTTTTGCCCTAAAGGCCTATGTTCGATCCCAGGACCATTCGAATGACCAAATTTTCAAAAATTCGTAACGGTAGTTCCCGGGCAGGTAGAAAGTTGAAATTCGCTACATCTATATAAGATAGGGATTTCTATCGTATGCTGTAAGGATATTTGTCCTAATAGACCCAGGTTCGATGCAAGGACAAATCGTATGGACGTATTTTGAATAATTTGTTTACGTTTTGTAGTTGGTGTATGGCAGTCCGTATATAGCAGCTGGAGTGTTGCAGGAGATGTACAATGCCTTAGTTATCTATCTTACATTAAGCTTGCAGTATGCAAGCAACTTTTACTCGTCTCTTTATATAGACGCTTCTCCGGATAAATATAGATATATATACATATAGGATACTAAAGGCGAGGCAGATGGAAGTGCCTTACGGAGCCTCCGATTTTTTGCCGTAAAATCCAGGGTTTGGACATCTAGGAAAAAAGCGGACTTCCATCCTACGCATCATGGGTTCGATTCTAAGGGGCCCCAAAAAGGGCCACTTTCCCATAAGAATGTATTGAGCGCATTTTCAAAAATTCATTTCGCGTACTTAGCGTGAAGATAGAACAATGAAATTTACGGAATCGTTAGAAAATGATTTTATCTTCCGTTTTCTGCAAGAGCTTTATCCCTAATGACCCCAGGTTCGATGCTAGAGTGCAACATTTTCAAAAAATCATTTCGGGTATTTCTAGGTAAGATAGAACTCTCAAATTCACGTCACCGATAGAGAGCAATATTCTCTATATTATACCAAGAGGTCTTTACCCTGAGGGTCCTTAGTTTGATGCTAGGGCAGTTTGTCTTTCTGAAGTTCATGAATTCATTCAGGGTAATTTCCGTTAAGATAGAAACATGCAATTCACGGTGTTGTTAGAATAGACGTTTGTCTATCGTATGCCGTAAAGATTTTTGCCCTAAATGCCCAGGTTCGATCCCAGGACCATTCAAACTACCGAATATTCAAAAATTCGTAACGGTATTTCCCGGTCAGATAGAAGGTTGAAATTCGCTACATCTATAGAAGATGTGGTTATCTATCGTATGCCGTAAGGATATTTGTCCTAATGGACCCAGGATCGATGCTAGGACATTACTTATGAACGTATTATGAATAATTAGTTTAGGTTATTTAAGTTGGTGCATGGAACTCGGTGTATGGAAGGCGGAGTGGATCAAATGGTGTGTAATGCCTTAGTTAATCTATTTTACATTAAGCTTGCAGTATGCAAGCAACTTTTACAAGTATATATATACATATATATGAAATGAAATTTCATCTTTATTTACTCCAAGTTTTACTTTTTGATACGTGGTAATTATCGATCAGGAAAGCATAGTCATGGTTCACATATCTATTATATGTATTCACATAACTAATCCATTTATCGAAAACAGCTTTCAGAGTAGATTAATTAAATTTCGGATAGAATAGAGTGAACATTGTTCCTGACAAGAAGTTTAACTTATCTAACTAATATACAGACTAAAAACATTATTTCGCACCTCCAACTAATCTTTTGCGGGTTGGAATTTCATTCACATCACTAACGCACCGCTTTTAAGTTTTCGAATTAGACTCAATACTTTTCGTATTCCTCTTTCGGAAAAGGTTGGAGCAGCAGTAAGAGGCGCCTAACGGTAACATTCCGAACTAATAGGGTTGTTCGGAGACCCACGCATGCGCCCCTAATGGAGTTGTTATGGATCACGGTTTCGGCGGGACTTCGACATTAGTGTCTGATGGTCCTCCGACCGGAGCGCACTGCTTCGCACCGAGGCGCAGTCACGTGGACGGTCGTCTCCGATTCAACTTCAGCCGTCTTCCGAGGCAATCGGAGTCCGTTAGGATGTACGTCGCATGTCGCTGAGCAAATTGAAAAGAAGGTTCGCCTGCGCTTGGGAAAGACTCACGACACATTACCGAATGCCTTGGACAAGTTCGCCTTACAACTACGGAGCCATGCATGAGGTGGTGCAGGTGACGGTGAGCGTCACCCCACCACCCGATGGAGATGAAGACGACTACGCGGGCGGCGGAGTGGCGATCTTCAGGGCCTTCCGGCGGAGGAACAGCTATCGCCGACTTCTGGACAGGAGCGGCTCTGTCGACGTCTTGCTGGAAACCAGGAGGTCCTTCAGCGGGTGGAGAAGATTGAGAAAAAGTGCCAGCACGGACGCGGGGGTGGGGTCCGACAGCACGGTAGACGAAAGGCCTTCTCCGAGGTCCTCCGTGTCCTCGCAGATTGCTAGACTCCTCGATTTCCGGCGGATATCCGACTCGTTGGTCGGAGAGAAGAGAAG
The DNA here is from genome assembly GCA_000376725.2 of Ladona fulva. NCBI lineage: Eukaryota > Metazoa > Arthropoda > Insecta > Odonata > Libellulidae > Ladona > Ladona fulva. The sequence continues at coordinate 46,631 of KZ309516.1, forward strand.
ACCACCATCGAGGGAATCGACGCCGTCGAAGAGCGAACTCGGATGCGGGTCTCCGTTGCCGCGTAGACACAGACTCCGGACCAGAAGAAGGGCGTCGTCTTCCGCCTCCTCCGCCACCACTGCCTCTTCGCCACTAAGGAGAGTCATCGAGACGTTTGGGTCCCTTTACAGGACGGTGTCTGCAGAGGGGCCTTCCGTGTCGCCTCCGCCGCCGTCGACCAAAAGGATCTTAAGAACGCCGGCAGCGTACGCCTACGTCCGAGGTCTCTCTGGTCTCGCGACCCAGAGGATACCGACCAAGAGGTCACCGAGGGGATGTCATCCCCCTTGCTGTTCAACAATGCCCATACACTTCTACGTCCCCGGTCGCTAGGGAATTCCGTAGTGAGAATCGCCTTATTCTATCTTCCCCCCCGGAAGAGCCGTAGTCATGCTGTGAGATAATCTGTAATGGTTTTGATGAGGGTGGGTGAATTTCCGGTATAATTGGGTGCTAGAAGTAGATTAGCTGACGGAGAGCCGAGTAAAGGAGAGCGGAGGTAATTGGAATGTATTTTTTGCTGGAGAACTGTTGTCTGGAGGAAGCTGGAGAAAGTGACGGGTCCATTTCATATCTCCCGGTTCAGTTAGGCGAACATCGGCACATGTAACGACCGAACTCAAAGAGTTGGGAACGGAATTTGTTCCAATCGATAATATATATACGAGGCTTACTCGCTTACGAAAACTATCTGTTCTTTTAGTTTGAAAACTGGGGTTTCATTAGCAGTAGACTGAGAAACAGATCTAGCTTATCGAGCGCTTTTCGCTAGGAATTCTCCCTATATAACTTATTCCGAATAATTTTAATAGCACCTTCCATCATCCATTTTAGTCAAGTACTACATTTTAGTAATGTCTAATATTTATTTTTTCCTTTCTCTTTAAATATTTTCTATTTATAAAATAAGGACCAATCCTGCCATGTTAGACACATTTAGGAGATAATTCAAAATTCACATGGAAATTTCGGAGTGTTTCCTAGACTTCCCGAGGACTTACGATTCCTCGGAAGAGGGATGTACGCTTTCAAAATACTCAACGGGTGGAAATGTATGTCAACAGGATCTTAAAGAGCTGTACCAATCTTAAGCCATCTTTAAGTTTTAAAGTTTGCGCTAAAGCAACGGAAACGTACGGAAGAGAAATAAGCAATAAGGAAGAGATGCTTTTGCAATGCTTTCGTAAGCGATCCTTTGGTCAATTAACTCTTTCGCCTCAAATTAAGGGAGATGTCCATTTAAAGAGTGATTGCTAGAAACGAACCACGTACATGTGCAGTGAAAAGCAAACCTCTTACAAACTACGCATACTATCTTAAGTGCCTATGAAAGGTGCTATCGAACCGTTTAAGTAACGCCTTCTATTCGAACAATTCCGTGTTCTTATCCATTCAATATTTGTTTATGTAATGAGTAATTATAATGAATTAGGATTTAAAATGAGACTGTATACGACCATGCTGAATTTGTAGAGAAGAAGAATCATTTCATTCTCGCATCGTAGTCATTTTAGAGCGCTATGTAATATTCACATAGATGAGGCGCTTTTTGAATATTTTTAAATGCATTTTTCGCCTTTGTCAAACTCGAGGGATAACATTTTCGCTCAATATTTTTAGATTAGACGTTAGGAAGAAGACTCTGAGTTTCGGGAGGAAGATTTCGCTTAGACGAGAGTATTGTTTTCTCGAAATAAAGTAAAAGGCGAACATTTGATTCTAGCATTATGTAGATCGATTTAAAAAGCTTCACTTTTCGTAATTAAGGTATTTTAAGTGAGCTTGAGCTTAAATGAGATCACTGATACGTACATTCTTCTTTCTCGATAGAGCGCGGTTCACAAAAATAAAGCCGGAGCATCAGTACATGAAACTATGGATCTAAATCCTGAAGTGTACTTACTTTTTCACTAGGAATAGACCAGAAATAGCGCATTTTCATTCTTAAGCGACACTCATTGCTATTGTTGAGTCGAAAATAAAGTTGCATTCATATCCCGTTAAAATTCGCCGCTGCAGTTTATTGATAGTTTAAGAATTTTAGACTGAGAACATTTGCTTAGCATTTTCAGTTCTAATAATATTTGAGGCCTAAATTACGGGCTTATTATTTCCAAACATTTTTGCCAATTAAACTCAAATCCTTAATTATTTTTTTGACTAGAAAAGTGCATATCCATCAATAAGTTCTGCGTGAGGTAAATGAGAAAACAGGAAAAGTAAATTAAATCGGGTATTCAATTTATAATGTATTGGATGAGTTCCTAAGATAATTGTAGACGGAGGCGAATTAGTAATATCAAGTTGATTCATCAAATCCGATCTTCGATCGCTATCCATGTCTATTGCGAACTTGATCATCAGTTCCGACTTTTACTCTGGAATTTACTTTCACTCTCATGACTCATCATTTACGAAACATATCAGAATGCAGAGCATTAAGGGGATTATTCTTGCAATCAGGGGAGTTAGTTCAAAAAAGGCCTGTTAAAGAAACCTAAGACAATCTTTTGTGATCGTTGGAAGTTTGATTTTAGGAAACAATAATCGTTATTACAAAATGATCTTTTAACATTAATATCGAGATATTTGCATATCCTACAAACTGACCATATCTTTCTTCCATTGATAATAATATTTAGGGAACAAGTAGACATAAAAAAATTTCTTAGGTTAGAATAATTATTAATGAAGATATTTTTAACATTTTTCTGGGCGGTGTGGAAAAGAGCGAAAAGGAGTTTTCCTCATAAAATAATGGACCAATGTATGCGGGTTTAGAAAACTCACTCCGATGAAAATCGGCTTTCCTGTCCTTGAATTCGATAACAGAAGGAGATTCGCATATCTGTGGAAGTTTTAAAATGAAAGAAATGTCTAAAGGTTGATGCTGAATGCTTTGACCCCAAGCAGTAGTTTCGCCGCGATATGAATGTTGTAATGCATTCTATTCGCAGATTTCGCATTGTTTTCTTCCTACGATTCGGGTCGTAAAAAAGTAATGTCAACTCAAATCTAAAAGTAACATTAAATTGCGGAGTTGCCGATAATTTTGTCGGCCTATTCATTTTCGGATTAACTAATACATGTAAAGTAAGGAAGCGGTGTCGTTTAACGCTGTCCTAATAGACATTTCCCCAGCAAGAATTCTTATTATTATCTATGTCGATTGACTTTCCATAAATAAAAATATATTTTACACCAATCAATTCGATGTCGATTCGAAATGTCGAAGAAAACCGAAAATGTTGTTTCTAACAGTTGTTAACTATTATTTATTTTACTCCTTTCTGGCGACTCAAACACGTGACAATTCTTGTGACTTACAGTAACAATATTTTAGAGTTTGCATCTAGTGAGAGCGGCATCTCTGCCCCCGACAACCGCTCTCTCCTGTGAGTGGATATCTTAAGCACAAGGGCCTGTAATGCTGTTAAGACGGCTATTTAAGTCACCGTTATTTGATGTCCCATTTCAAAGAATTCCTCTTCACCTTCGAAGCATAAAGTCTTAAGTGAGCATTGAGAAAATTGTATTTTTAAATTACTAGAGCCGATACTTTTCCCAAAGAAAGGCCTAAAGTTATTGTTCCATTCCCTTTACAGTATTATCCACGTCATTATTTCGATTTCACGTTACATTTGATAATGATTACCACTGATTATTGTCAAATACTAACACTGTGAGTAGTGTGATTGTTCAGTTTAAGAAGAACTCGTTCGGGTGATGATGTGCGACTGTCTGACGTATATTTTCATAAAACTGTTTAAATTGCTTCCATATCCTTGAAGTGTGATACTCTTGTTGATGATATGTAAATATTTAATCCCGATATGTTTGCCTGAAAAAAACATTGAAATACATATATAGTTACTGAAATGTCTTTTGTTTTACTGATAATCCAAGAAAAATATTTAACTTTTACGATTTTTTCATTGATTAATTTCAGAACATTCACCGTCCCATGGAAAATCTCATGTTAGTGTAAACTATTGCGCAAAAATGCATTACATTTTGTTTCATTGGGACCAAGTACTAATAAACACACTAATTTGGGAGTAAATATTTTATAAAAATAAACATCTGTACACATATTTATACAAAACATTAAAAAGGAAACTTGTTTCGTAAAGCGCAGTTATTTCGATGTCAATAGCTTCATAAATTATAGAAACTTAAATCTGACGACTCATTGTCTTTTTTCTTCCACTCAGAATACCTAAAGTAGCAAAATATTGATTATTTTACTGATTTCTTTGCTGCTATTTTGCGTCTTTCATATATATTTCCTAATATNTTTATATGTTCGCGGCTGCAAAAAACAAAAGATAGGGATTAGCGCATGGACTCGATATTTTTATTTTGTATTTATAAATGATGATATTTTATCAGGAAAATCCACTGTGATATAAAAAGTACGCTCTTTAGACAATATACCGCCGTTTAATGTATAACAGAGGTTAAAATTTACCTCCCAAATTAAGAAATGGATGTTGCGAATTCCCTATTGCCCAAGTACGCAAGCTATAATGTATTTTTCAATAAAACACAAAAATATGCCTTGAAATGATGGAAATATTTTATTCACAACGTATACTCATAACGAAGAAAGAAGTATTAACCGAAAAACACGAGCGATTTTACGCAATCCGCAGAGAATTCAATTATCAACGCTATCGTGGTAATGAAAGAGATACGATACTTAATTCACGCAAACGGTATAATTCAACTATATTAGCAGACTATGGTTTGGGGCTATAATAACTTTCCTAAACGCTATCACATTGAGTGATGAGAAAAGTTATTGATCGGTGATTCTGTAGTCAGTACCTTTTTGGTCTTTCTTCTCCTTTTTTCGATCGAATTCTCTGACGACACAAAGGGAATTCCACACTTACACTCCTAAAACTTAGCCACTTTAACCTTTTTACGTTATTAATGAGAAGATAATGCATAATTTCACTCAAGTAAGACTGAAGAAAGGCTATAAATCACACACAACGAAGCAAATTCTGTCTTTTGGTACGTGATAGAGAAAAATGTGTCTTTTAAATACTTTTGTGTCTGTTTTATTCAAGGCTGTGATCATAAACCAAGTTTATGTTTATGGTTTATGCACTAAAAGGGCAAACTACCTCAATGGTTTATGTACTGAGACAGAATCCTGTAAGAGGTACAATTCCAACTTAGTGAAGCACATTGACTCTACGAGTAACACTTTTTGCAACACTGAATAAGAAGAAACCTTATTTCATTCAGCATAACTAATACCTTTGTAGCTTTCGTATGATCACAGCCTTGAATAAAACAGACACAAAAGTATTTAAAAGACACATTTTTCTCTATCACGTACCAAAAGACAGATGAAAAACATTCAATTAATCACGATATGTTAGCAGGACCTACGTGAAGCAATAAACTACCTTTAATCTTTTCTAATTAACCAATTCTACAAATAAGGAATTTTTCAACGAACAAAAAATACCGTACTTACATTCAGTTCTTCCTTAACTGTCGGTAAATGAATCGTGCACGATCAATTCCCTTCAACTGCAGCGTGAATCCAATTCGTACAACCTCAGGGCTTCGAATCCTTGAAAATTAATTCAAAACAAACTATGAATCACACACTTTTTCACACTAATTCAGGGAAATCGCTGGATGCAGACTTAAGGTAACACTGTCGACAATCTTTTCCTCTTCCTGGATCCCAAACGATGTCGTATTTGTCGCACAAACGCACACAGGAATGAGGAGACACAATTATGATAACTTTAAACTAACTCACTTCACGTCGACGGCAAATTATCAGCACAAGTAAGTAACTCAGTTTGAGATCGCCATTAGGAACACGTTCTCAAGGAAACCACGTGGCGATTACGTGTCCTTTCGGCGCGTTTTTGCGGAAATCCGATTCTCTTTAAGAGACTGACGTATGAATTTGACGTTTCAGAGGAAGTGTCACGTCAGGTGACCGAAATTTCCGGTTCCTGTTCTCGAAATGGCGGCTACTTCTGAAAACATAGTGCTACGTTTTCTTGCAAATGCAACTTGAGTGTTGAAGACATCGGACGGAAGGGTTTAGAGTGAAATATTCGAAAGGAAAGTGTGTTCTTAACATAAAATAGAGTCATATTGTGATCAAGTGTTGTGAAAATGTGTTCCAAAGAGAATTTGCTTCGTTGTGTGTGATTTATAGCCTTTCTTCAGTCTTACTTGAGTGAAATTATGCATTATCTTCTCATTAATAACGTAAAAAGGTTAAAGTGGCTAAGTTTTAGGAGTGTAAGTGTGGAATTCCCTTTGTGTCGTCAGAGAATTCGATCGAAAAAAGGAGAAGAAAGACCAAAAAGGTACTGACTACAGAATCACCGATCAATAACTTTTCTCATCACTCAATGTGATAGCGTTTAGGAAAGTTATTATAGCCCCAAACCATAGTCTGCTAATATAGTTGAATTATACCGTTTGCGTGAATTAAGTATCGTATCTCTTTCATTACCACGATAGCGTTGATAATTGAATTCTCTGCGGATTGCGTAAAATCGCTCGTGTTTTTCGGTTAATACTTCTTTCTTCGTTATGAGTATACGTTGTGAATAAAATATTTCCATCATTTCAAGGCATATTTTTGTGTTTTATTGAAAAATACATTATAGCTTGCGTACTTGGGCAATAGGGAATTCGCAACATCCATTTCTTAATTTGGGAGGTAAATTTTAACCTCTGTTATACATTAAACGGCGGTATATTGTCTAAAGAGCGTACTTTTTATATCACAGTGGATTTTCCTGATAAAATATCATCATTTATAAATACAAAATAAAAATATCGAGTCCATGCGCTAATCCCTATCTTTTGTTTTTTGCAGCCGCGAATATATAAAAACTTATAAATTTAAATAACCACTAAATTATTTCAAAAATGTTACGTAAAATAATATAAATAATAAATATATGTAATATAACAGTCATCGTAAACAAATATTTAATATTATTCGTTAACCTCAATGGAATTTTCCGCTATCGCCATGGGTTCGATCGAAAATATATACGAAGCTTAAAACTGGAATTTAAATAAAAATTAATCTTTCGAATAATTTAGAAATTAAATTTAAAAGATGCTTCTTTGTAATAAATGCAATTTTAATATTTTGTAATTATTATCGTTAATTTTAAAACGGACGGTGGGCGGGGCATGTTACGTAGAAACCAATTTCGACCAATCAGATCGCAGGATTCGTCAGTTTAAACTTCTCCAACTGCAAACTTATCATTTTCGGCGCAGATTTAATCGAGGGAGGACTTGTTATCAACTTTAGTGAGAGAAACCGTTACAATTTGAATTTGAACGTTGGCGAGAAATTGCAAAGTTTGCTAATGGAGACGAAATCGTTAAGTAGTTACGTTTTTGTTTTCGATATGTTAATTGTATTTTTTAAGTAACTGTTTATTGAATGGCGAGAGGAAGATTTTCCAAGGAATGAAGATGTCTACGGTCTCCAGGGAGGACTTAGCACGTAAGGTAAGTTCCATAGAATACTTTGATCGGAATTGAGACTTTGGATTTCTCGTAAAAGAAATAATTGCTATTGCAAGATGAAATTCGGATTTCCTAAGTGTCTTCTTTGCGCAGTGAATGTGCATGACGATCGCCTGTTCATGAGATCGACGCTAAGTTTGGTCGACGTCTGAATCAGTAGCGAACGTGTATTCTTTCGTAATTTGTTCGAATAAAATCGTGCGCTCACTTAATTCGCGAATATCGGTCGATTAGTTTCTAATTCGTACGAATTAATTAAGTTTCTTGTCCTAAGTTCGATGATTGCAACTCTCTGAGTGTTTTTAGTAACTTGAATAACTGTTTTGCGCGAGATTTTTCGATTTCTCAGAGAAATACTTATTTCGCTTGGTATTTGCTACATTGTTCATACCCAACCTGAAATCGCGGATTTAAATTAACGTCAATCGGCAATTGACCGTTGAATCTTGGCCAAATGATTATAACGATACTTAAACATGTTATAGTATAAAATACAGATAGCAAATGCGAGGTTAATATTCGTATATTTCAAGTGGCATTATTTTGTGTGTAATAGGTGCGTTTTGTTTGCGAATTTCGTATGAAATACTTCTCATTATTATTGATAAGTAACGCAGCTTTCTCAAGTTCGTATTGATTAACTACAACGATTAGCAACGCATACGATTTTAATTAACGATTTATTCGATCATTAACTTCGTCGCCGGATTCTTATTCGCAATGTTTCTCTATTTTTTGCATTTCGAGTGGTTTAAGGCACATTCATTTGTTCAACCGTAGACGTAACGGTTTTCCATGTTTGAATATCGGTTCAGTTCTCATTGACCATGCCTGTCCTATGTCATGAATATCCAAGTGAAACATTTTTATCTTTTTAAATTAGTTAGACCCCAATCCCCGGAAATAATTATTTGAATATATTTTTTTAGTTTTTTGCTTAACCATCGGGAGATAAAAAACAGCAAATTCTTAACGGAATCTCTGATTTGAAATTTGCCCGTAATAAATCGAATTCTACCTCGGATTTATAATAAGTGACTTGGATATAAATACTTATGCAGAAATGATAGCTCTTGCGCGTTAATAATTTTTATGTATTCAACTGTCGTAGTTGCGTCATATTTTTCGTTTCTATGACAAAGATATTTTTTTTATGTTTATCATAAACCAAGGGGGCAATTAATTTATTTCCATTTCCTTCGTTTTCAACTGACTTTGCAGTTATTTTTTGAATCTGATTCCATTAGTTAATGATTAGTTTACCAATGCGCTTTCAATATTCTGTTGGAAATGCATCGTCCGGGACTACTTTACAAATTAGAATGAATGTTTTCATTAATTATTAACTCTTCCTCCGGATTCTTATTTCTTAGTTTTTCGTATCTATGCCAATGGCTATAGCCAATTATAATGAGACTTACTGCTTAAGGTAATAGTGATTTGGAAGAAATGCTGGTCCTCATTTGAAAGTTAATAGCAAAGATTATGAATACCTATGTCTATAGAGAGAAATACTTGTTGATTTATAGTTGTTTTCTAGTTTCTTATTTGTGTATTTCTGTATTCCAAAATATTTAGAAAGTGAATGCAATCCGAGGTCGATGTTTCTTTCGCGATTGAGTGATTCTCCGGTTTTCAAAGTCCATTGGAAGTCATCGATGACGGCGGAGGACTGCGGCTGTCTGAAGATTTAACACAAGGTACTGTGGGTTGATATTTTCATTTATTTTCCGATTTTATCTTCTTCAGCACGCGTTGACATCGGATGCATTTTAAAGTCTTTCTCATTTCGTTTTAATTAAGTTATCGCTACGAAAAATCCGCGTCATAATAAAGCTTCATACTTAAATAATTAGTTAAGTTACATTTAGTGATTGTTCTGAGAATATCCTCTTAAAAATAGCTGTAGGTCTTTACAATGCTAGAATGCTTATTAAATCAACTTTCTATCTATCAATTTGTCACCTTATTACTTAACTTTTCCCTATTAAGGGCGGTTTTGTGTTTTATTGCGTTGTTTTGCATCAACTTTCGTCTGGTACTTTGTCCGTCTTAAGGACACAGTATCGCTTACTATAAATGTCAGTAATTCTAACAGAAAACGTGGGAAATGTGTTTACTTAAATACGGTGATCTTTTTTTCAAGGCCTATTTATGTTTTCCTTTCCTTTTCTGTTCCTTTTCACTGTCATGTTATTCTTTAAAAAGGCGACTTTTTCTATTCCAAAGAGTACAGTTAGGACGATATTCCTTCAAACGACCTTCAATTCTTTTACCTTCACTTCCGAAGTTCAAGGTGGACTCTCTCCTTTAAGCAATTAGTCATTTGAATTTATTTTTATTTTGGGATTCTTTCGCTTCCTTCAGGAGGAAAGGGAAACTTAAAACCTTTACTTAAAAATCATATAAACCATTTTGCTATTATGGAAAGAATATACGAATGATTTGTACTTTTACCAGAAATTTTATTTTCAAAAAACAGTTACACGACCGGTTTCGAAAGATTAATCGTCATCTTCTGGTGATAATACTCTAAAAATCAAACCTTTAAATACCAGCTAGCTAAAGGGGGTCAGGAAGGGGGGAAAAGGGAAGGAGTTTAGGGGAAGATGTAGAAAAAAGGCGGGAAAAAAGGTGGGTGTTAGAGACTAAGAAGGTAAAGAGAAAGGGGCGTCGTTGTTGTGAGAAAGAACAGAGTAGATCAGCGGGGAGTGAGAAGGAAAAAGATGCTCGTTAACTAGGGAATATTTGGGAGAATAGGTATGTCTGCGAATTTCTATTTGTTCTAAGAAATTGAGTCGGTGGCCTTTGGTGGCGATATGGAGGATATCTGGGACAAAATCTGAAAGGTGATTGTTCTCTAGGAGGTGTTTTGAGAAGTGGGAGACAGAAGAGTTATTTCTAAAGCATCTAAAATGTTCCTTNTCCATAGAATACTTTGATCGGAATTGAGACTTTGGATTTCTCGTAAAAGAAATAATTGCTATTGCAAGATGAAATTCGGATTTCCTAAGTGTCTTCTTTGCGCAGTGAATGTGCATGACGATCGCCTGTTCATGAGATCGACGCTAAGTTTGGTCGACGTCTGAATCAGTAGCGAACGTGTATTCTTTCGTAATTTGTTCGAATAAAATCGTGCGCTCACTTAATTCGCGAATATCGGTCGATTAGTTTCTAATTCGTACGAATTAATTAAGTTTCTTGTCCTAAGTTCGATGATTGCAACTCTCTGAGTGTTTTTAGTAACTTGAATAACTGTTTTGCGCGAGATTTTTCGATTTCTCAGAGAAATACTTATTTCGCTTGGTATTTGCTACATTGTTCATACCCAACCTGAAATCGCGGATTTAAATTAACGTCAATCGGCAATTGACCGTTGAATCTTGGCCAAATGATTATAACGATACTTAAACATGTTATAGTATAAAATACAGATAGCAAATGCGAGGTTAATATTCGTATATTTCAAGTGGCATTATTTCGTGTGTAATAGGTGCGTTTTGTTTGCGAATTTCGTATGAAATACTTCTCATTATTATTGATAAGTAACGCAGCTTTCTCAAGTTCGTATTGATTAACTACAACGATTAGCAACGCATACGATTTTAATTAACGATTTATTCGATCATTAACTTCGTCGCCGGATTCTAATTCCCAATGTTTCTCTAATTTTTGCATTTCGAGTGGTTTAAGGCACATTCATTTGTTCAACCGTAGACGTAACGGTTTTCCATGTTTGAATATCGGTTCAGTTCTCATTGACCATGCCTGTCCTATGTCATGAATATCCAAGTGAAACATTTTTATCTTTTTAAATTAGTTAGACCCCAATCCCCGGAAATAATTATTTGAATATATTTTTTTAGTTTTTTGCTTAACCATCGGGAGATAAAAAACAGCAAATTCTTAACGGAATCTCTGATTTGAAATTTGCCCGTAATAAATCGAATTCTACCTTGGATTTATAATAAGTGACTTGGATATAAATACTTATGCAGAAATGATAGCTCTTGCGCGTTAATAATTTTTATGTATTCAACTGTCGTAGTTGCGTCATATTTTTCGTTTCTATGACAAAGATATTTTTTTTATGTTTATCATAAACCAAGGGGGCAATTAATTTATTTCCATTTCCTTCGTTTTCAACTGACTTTGCAGTTATTTTTTGAATCTGATTCCATTAGTTAATGATTAGTTTACCAATGCGCTTTCAATATTCTATTGGAAATGCATCGTCCGGGACTACTTTACAAATTAGAATGAATGTTTTCATTAATTATTAACTCTTCCTCCGGATTCTTATTTCTTAGTTTTTCGTATCTATGCCAATGGCTATAGCCAATTATAATGAGACTTACTGCTTAAGGTAATAGTGATTTGGAAGAAATGCTGGTCCTCATTTGAAAGTTAATAGCAAAGATTATGAATACCTATGTCTATAGAGAGAAATACTTGTTGATTTATAGTTGTTTTCTAGTTTCTTATTTGTGTATTTCTGTATTCCAAAATATTTAGAAAGTGAATGCAATCCGAGGTCGATGTTTCTTTCGCGATTGAGTGATTCTCCGGTTTTCAAAGTCCATTGGAAGTCATCGATGACGGCGGAGGACTGCGGCTGTCTGAAGATTTAACACAAGGTACTGTGGGTTGATATTTTCATTTATTTTCCGATTTTGTCTTCTTCAGCACGCGTTGACATTGGATGCATTTTAAAGTCTTTCTCATTTCGTTTTAATTAAGTTATCGCTACGAAAAATCCGCGTCATAATAAAGCTTCATACTTAAATAATTAGTTAAGTTACATTTAGTGATTGTTCTGAGAATGTCCTCTTAAAAATAGCTGTAGGTCTTTACAATGCTAGAATGCTTATTAAATCAACTTTCTATCTATCAATTTGTCACCTTATTACTTAACTTTTCCCTATTAAGGGCGGTTTTGTGTTTTATTGCGTTGTTTTGCATCAACTTTCGTCTGGTACTTTGTCCGTCTTAAGGACACAGTATCGCTTACTATAAATGTCAGTAATTCTAACAGAAAACGTGGGAAATGTGTTTACTTAAATACGGTGATCTTTTTTTCAAGGCCTATTTATGTTTTCCTTTCCTTTTCTGTTCCTTTTCACTGTCATGTTATTCTTTAAAAAGGAGACTTTATCTAATCCAAAGAGTACAGTTAGGACGATATTCCTTCAAACGACCTTCAATTCTTTTACCTTCACTTCCGAAGTTCAAGGTGGACTCTCTCCTTTAAGCAATTAGTCATTTGAATTTATTTTTATTTTGGGTTTCTTTCGCTTCCTTCAGGAGGAAAGGGAAACTTAAAACCTTTACTTAAAAATCATATAAACCATTTTGCTATTATGGAAAGAATATACGAATGATTTGTACTTTTACCAGAAATTTTATTTTCAAAAAACAGTTACACGACCGGTTTCGAAAGATTAATCGTCATCTTCTGGTGATAATACTCTAAAAATCAAACCTTTAAATACCAGCTAGCTAAAGGGGGTCAGGAAGGGGGGAAAAGGGAAGGAGTTTAGGGGAAGATGTAGAAAAAAGGCGGGAAAAAAGGTGGGTGTTAGAGACTAAGAAGGTAAAGAGAAAGGGGCGTCGTTGTTGTGAGAAAGAACAGAGTAGATCAGCGGGGAGTGAGAAGGAAAAAGATGCTCGTTAACTAGGGAATATTTGGGAGAATAGGTATGTCTGCGAATTTCTATTTGTTCTAAGAAATTGAGTCGGTGGCCTTTGGTGGCGATATGGAGGATATCTGGGACAAAATCTGAAAGGTGATTGTTCTCTAGGAGGTGTTTTGAGAAGTGGGAGACAGAAGAGTTATTTCTAAAGCATCTAAAATGTTCCTTGGTTCTAGTGGAAAAGCTGCGGGAGGTCTGACCGACGTAAGCTGCATTGCAGTCATTGCATTTTAATCTGTAAATTCCTGCTTTTTCTAAGGGGTTGTGTTTATCTTTTCCGTTACACAGAATTTTGCCTAAGTTGAGAGGAGTTTTAAAAGAAGCCTTTAATTTATCTTTGGGGAAAAGATGTGACAATTGGAGGGGTAAAAAATTAGTAAAAGTTAATTTAAACCATTTATAACTTAAGGAATCTTTAGTAGGGGATAAAATTTGGTGAAGGGCAGTGGTTCTAAGTTTACGGGCCAGAAGTTTATCAATGATATGGATAGAATATCCGTTTCTTGAAGCAATGCATTTAATTATGCCTAATTCTCTTTGAAAATCAAACGGTGAAAGGGGAATAATAACCAGTCTATTGATGAGGGAATGGAAAGCAGCTAGTTTGTGTGAAAAGTGATGATTTGAAGAGAAAGGGGTTACATGGTCAGTATATGAAGGCTTACGGAAAATAGAAAATTGAAGTTTGTTTTTTACAAGAGAAATGGTAAGATCAAGAAAGTTTAGGGTGTGGTTAGTTTCTAATTCTTGGGTGAAATGGATGGAAGGATGGGGGGAGTTTTAGATTTATCTAATAGATAGAGTTAAGGAAGGTTAGGAAATTATCTGGCTGTCTGATAGTAGCACTCCAAATACAGAAAACATCGAGATTTCATCGATGTGGCCAGCTACTGTGATTCAGCCCTCCACCGTGAACGTGTCTCCATTAAATATGATTGTGCTAAACTGATTTCTGCACATATCAAGGAAGTATCCCCTCTCCCCCTCCGTTTCCCAAGAGATCAGAAATTATTGAGGAGCATCAAGGAAGCAGTCAACACACACGACCTTATAATTTCAAAGGACGATAAAGGAAACTGCATGGTGATAATGGACCGGAGTTAATACATATCTAAGTGCATGAATTTTATTGCTAAAACTTCAATACAGAAACTCCCTAGTGACCCCACCCCAATCTTTCAAAAAAGTGTCCTGGCTAACTCTTTGGTGATCCCGAAGAATGAATTCGTAAATTCTAATCCGCTTCCCCCGAGATTTTAAGGGCTTCCCAAAATCCACAAGAAAAACACACCGATACGTCCCGCGGTTTCTAGTGTCTCCTCCACTTGCCAAAAATTAGCCCACAAAATGAACAATATCATACAGAATTTGTTAGTGCTACGCCCAAACTGCACAATAAAGAATACTGTGGACTTGTGTGAAAAACTGAATAACTTCCCACTTCCTCAAAACGTCAAGTTAGTTTCGTTCGATGTATCTAATTTGTTCACCAGTGTTCCTGTTAGTGAAACCATTTTTATTTTAGAAAATTTATTGCTCAAAGAAAAATTGATCCTATTTTAAGTGCAGATATTTCCTCTCTGGTCAAATTATGTACTCAGCAGAACTTTTTTATGTTCAATGGTGAATTCTACCAGCAAAAAGTTGGCCTTTTATGGGATCTCCTTTATCTCCTATTTTAGCTGACATATTTATGAACCACCTAGAATGCAAATTGTTTAATTCGTCAATTGATGAATTGAAACGAAAGTTTTCGCATGGTTCCTCTTAAAATCGTAGTATCCCCACAATGATTCTCTACTAGTTGTAGGGTTTATATTTCTCCTCCGAAATCAATGACTTTCGCTTGGTCTATTCTTAATCTACTGCGTTTAAGGTGCTCTTTTTCTTAAACGGGTTTCTTGTTGCAGTTACAGGAATACTAGATCTTAAAAATTATATTTTCTTAGAGAAGGTTTGGAAATAGTATGCCTTTCTAAATTAAAAAACAATTTCCGTATCTCATTAGCCTATTATTGGAAGGGGATAAGGGTCCGTTTCCAGGCAATTCCGACGAATAGTTCATAGTATCGGATAACTTTCGATAGCTAATCAGAGTCCAGCCTTTAGAATTATAACAGAAACAATCAAAGTTCTTAGAATGTGCAATTTCTGACGCATTTCCGTATTTTTTTGATTTCAATACTGAAGTAATTGAAGAATGTAACTATCCTAAGAAATTGCCATAATTCTTAAAGCCATTGCTCAGAACAAAGTAACACTTTTCATAGTACTGACTGCAGTTATAAGTTTTTAAGCAGAGAGGGAACTTACCTACTGCGAAAAAAAGAATTCTACCCTGAGATTGATTTTAAAATTGGGTTTTTGATCTCTTTTGACATTTCCGAAAGCTGCACCTTAGCAATTTCAAGAGTTAAATCATGAATCTTGGCTTTTATTAAGCTTAATTTATTACGCGCGGATTTCGAATATTTCAAGCTTTTAGATAAGACTTCCAATTGGTGATTATTTCATGCAAACCTAACGCATTAAATTACCTATTGCAACAAAAAAGAATACTTTTTGAACGGTCCTTACTTCTTTCTGATGGTCATGATTATCTAGGATATATCACCAGAATCATTTTCGATCTTAAATCGCAGTTTATCATAAATAAATTTAGAGTTATTTCGTCACCCTCATGTTGATGTAATGAACATTTGAGTTCTCAGCTAATTCTCTTTTTTTATTAGTTAAATATCATTCATTCTTGACCTGAGTGTCGAAGTGAAAGGACGTGTTCTCTGGAGCTCCTCCACGGACCCCCTGAGTGACAAGCCAACGGCCACCTCATTATCCGGTATTTGTTTTCCAGTGTCGCCCGTCTTAGCTGAGCAGCAGATTAGTGTTAAGTACTAGAAACCCTTTTTAAGTATTTTATTATTTTAGAAAACTCTATATTTTTTATTCGTATTAATTCCGGTAACGAATCTTCGTTAGTACTTATATTTCGAGGAAGTTTTCGTTTTCGCTTCCTTACCTTCGTTACCGTTTAAACAAACCCGTCCTTTTCTTCCACTAAAGAGGTTTATATTATCGCTCTTGTCACTTTCGTATAGATTAATTCAGTTGTTTCCTTAGTCTCAGGTCAAGTTTCAGTGTTAGGTTAGGTTAACGTATTTCATTTGCTTGTGGGTTCTTTTTGCAAGTTTGTTTTAAATCAGTTGAGGTTTATTGGTTAGGATGGCTTCTCCTAGGTCTCCCGTATCCTCCTTCCTGGGAACCGCTGCTCTCGAGTCCCTCCGGGCCGAGAACGCGGAACTCAGAAGGTTGGTGGCGGATCTTGCCTCTAGGGTGGAGGCTTCCTCCCTTTTGGCAGACCCTGTTGGAGGCAGACCCTTTTCCTATTAACAATTGCATCATCCATGATTTAAAAACATTCGTAACTTAAACTCAGTCAAACGTTTTTCTGTGTTTCCGATTATAAAAAAGATTTTCAAACTTGCTTTGAACCCGAAAATCTTTCAATAGAAACAATAATATTCCACAGCCCTCAGAAAATTAAATATATCGTAATTGTTCCACCTATATTAAATACCTGTTACCATAACATTGTTTCTAAAATAAACTTCAATTGGATTCTTCCTTAAGTAAGTTCGTTAATACTTCAAAACACAAATCTGCATTTTTCTTCAGGTGATTTATTCTATGCAAGAATGTAATGACACATATGTCTTAGCAAATTATGATATATGCTATGAATTCAGCTTCAATTGCTTGATTTAGCATTTTTTAGCTCACGAGATGCCAACTGTAACCTGTTAGCTGTTCGTTAGCATTAAGGGAACTATGTAAACTATCGTCTTATTCTCTAAATTCCTAATTAAATTTCTTTCATGCTTCATACATTCCTTTAGTAACAAACTTGATTTACATAAAAATGGGGATAATCTTATATTTTCTTAGTTTAATATCAGTGAATCATTAGAAAGATAATTTTGCCATAGATTTATTTGAATCAAATTAATTATTTTTCAAAGCTTTCTTTATATGGAAAATTGTGGTATTTTAAATTGAAATTTAAAAAAGACGCAATGCAATATTTATGTATTCTGTAAGAGTACACTTCTATACTAATTAATGTATTTCTTTTCTTATGGTTTAGTACCGAAACTTGATCTCCCAATCTGGACCTTTTGTGAGTATTCTGATTCTTTCCTATTAACTCCACAATCACATAATTTTCAATTAATTCTAAATTATCAAAGAAAAGGGCAATCTTTCTATCAATAATAGTCCTTTTTTAGGATGAATTTCATTCTAATATACGTCTATTAGTTCAATAACTTTTCAAACTTTGCAATTCAGCCTCATCTGGCTTTCTCTTTGGAGACAATTAATTACAACTTTAATAATAAAACAACTATTGTCAGTAAGACCAGAATTTCTTTAAACAATTTTCAGTTATTTTCTGCCAATTAATATTTGAATGCATTGGAGGCAGAATTATGTTCCGGTAGCTTAGAATAAAGTGCATTTCTCTGTATTGACCGCCTGCTCTGTAGGGGGCGATTGAAGTCATGCATCTCTCGCCCTTAGCCTCGTTTGAGGCCTATAGAGGCATGCATCTCTTTCAGGGGCCTTTCTTTCACCTTCTTCTCCAGCGGTGAGGTAACTGAGTTCTCACTTCTCAGCTGATCGCTCTTTCTCTCTATAAGGTCGGAGCTTGCTCCAGGACCTGTGGCAGAGGGCTCCCTATGCATGAATAGGGATGAACCTCAATGCACGTCACAAGGGACTGGGGGGGTCCACTCCTTAGGGCTTTAGGTTATCCCTCCAAACCCTCCCTTCCCCCATCATCGGCTGAGCACAAGGACAAGCAGAAAGGACGTCGAAACATCCAGCCCAGGAGTAAGGGTATTTACAGATTTACACGTTCGACACTTTTGAAAACCAGGTAGATAAGAAACACTAGTAAGATAATGCTTAAGGAAGGGCTAATTGGACAGCGTGTTAGGTATATCAATTCTTTTCGGATTTAAGCGGTTATAATCATCAATTAACTATATTATTTAAGCATATTCACCTACATTATATACAATTTGCATATCTCGTTAGGTCTGGTGATAAATGAAGGTTCATAAGAATTGGAGCTTTTGCAAAGATTTCTAAGAAATAAATTGATAGTTTAGAAATATTGTTAAGATACTTTTATACAGTATAGGTTATTGTTTAGTAGCGACGTACAGTGGCGGAATAAATTAACGCAAATTTTAACGAGCGCTAGAAGTTGCATTCATGGGAACTACTAGGAACAGCACTTACTATGACTGACCGGCAACACTGAAAAACCCCCCTCTTAGGAACACTTCTTTTGAAATTGTTCGCGCCATTGCTCGCGGTGTTCATATCTAATCATTCCTCTTTCAAAAATAGTTATAAATATAGAATGCGAATCGAAAATTATTTTAATCGCTATCTAACTCTGATATACGCTGAAATTCGGAATAAAAAGTTCAAAAAAACATTAATTTACTGTGACCTACTTTCCGAAAATTACTTCATATTACGTACTCTGCCCTTTTCACCCGGCGAATTAAAAGCAAGCCTTCTTCAGAATAATACAAATAAGGTCACAATATAAAATCTGTATTGTATTTACGAAAATAATTTTCCGCCATTTCAATCCTGAAAATGAAGGAAATTCTATATTAATCGGATTATATATTTACAACGTTTGGGAACTCAGATATAAAACTTCCCCTGGGTGTAAGTGTTCTTGGTCTATCAGGAATGAAGAGCAAAACAGTCGAAAATACCATTTCCGAAATTAAAACAAATACGCCTTCATCCATACCGAATAATTTCAGCATATTTTTCCTACTTGTCTCACATCTTGTATCAGGGAGCTCGGTGACCGGTTAGTTATTCTGTCTTTCAAAATATATTGAGTTTGCGAAAAAACATTCCCAATTAGGCATTAATTAAGGATACGTATTTCAGTGACGTCTGGCTTTATAACTATTAACAGCCGAAACTGCGCTGCCTTCTTCATATATAAATAAAAATATTCACGCGTGGGATGAAATTCACCATGAAAAAGGTCATTTTATATTGTTACAAAAATTCGTATCGGTGTCTCCAAATTGTCTCTCTAATGAGTTAGCCAGTAACACCATCAACCCATCTTAGATCAGGGAAAACTTGAGTGGGGGTTTACACATCCCTTTAATGTATATCATTGCATCCGTACGGGTGGCTACAAAACAAATCAACAAATTGTGCTTACTTTTCTCTTCTTTCACCGGATGATGGCGTTAGCAAACACCGGTCGTTTTTAAATAAAAAATTTAATGTGGACACTACGAAGTGCCATCTTTAATTCTCCTTATTAGAAAGCTTAGTTTTTCGAAATATAAGCTTCAATTATGATAAGAACTCTAAGGAACTTTAACTGTAAAATGTAATTATCGTACCCCGCTTCATTTATGATAAGACCGCTTAGTTTCCTTAAAAGTAAGCATAAACGTTTACACGACCGCTCATTTCTTGGAATAATACGCTTCATTTATGATAAGAACGCTTAGTTTCCTTACAATTAATCTTAAAGCTTAAGCTGACCGGTTAGTTTCTGGAAGCATAAGCTACATTCATGATAACACCGCTTATTTTGCTTACAAGTAAGCTTAAACTTTTACCCAACCGCTTAGTTTTTGGAAGAATACGGTTCATTTATGATATGACCGCTAAGTTTTACTTAAAGGAAGCTTCAACTATTACAGGACCGCATTGTGTTTGGAAGAGTAAGTTAAGTAAGCTTCAATTTTTACGCCACATCTTAGTTTCAGGAATACATTTAATTTATTATGCGACCACTTAGTTTTCTTAAAAATAAGGTTAAACTTTTATTTAACCATTTAGTTATTATCTTCGTATTCAACAAGCAAGCTTAAACTATTACGCAATATCTTAGTTTTTGGAAGAATACGCTTCATTAATGATAAAAAGGCTTAGTTTTCTTCAAATTAAGCTTAAAATATTAACCAACCGCTTAGAGTTCAGAAGAATACGCTTTTTTATAATAAGACGGCTTAGTTTTCTAAAAAGTAACTTAGACTTTTACTCAACATTTTTATTTTTTTGAAGAATACGCTTTACTTGTGATAAGACCGCATAGTTTTCTTACAAGTAAGCTTAAACGTTACGCTACACGTTAGTTTTTGGAGGAATACGCTTCATTTATGATAACACCGCTTTGTTTTCTTACAAGTAATCTTAAAACTCTACGCCAAATTTTAGTTTTTGGAAGAATATGCATTATTTATGATAAAACGGCTAACCTTTCTTAAAATTAAGCTAACAGTTATACCCCACCGCCTTGTTTATTAAAGAATACACTTCAATAATGATAAAAGCGCTTAGCATTCTAAGCATGAAAGCATAAACTTTTACCCGATCGCTTAGTTTTTGGAAGAATACGATTCGTTTATGATAACACCGCTTAGACTACTAAAATTTAAGATTAAACATTTACCCGACCGCTTTGTTTTTGGAAGAATATGCTTCATTATGATAAGACATCTTAGTTTTTTTAAGAGTAAGCTTGAACTTATACCCGACCGCATAGTTTTCAAAAGAGTACGCTTCAATTATGATAAGACCGTTTAGTTTTCTCAAAAGTAACTTAAACTTTTACCCTACCGCTTACTTTTTGGAACAGTGATACACACACATACACACATAAGTGTTCTACCTTTCGGTAGATTCATGTGCCCTAATATTCCCTATTCATAGCCNTAAATATTATACTTAGTAATACTTCTTAGTTAAAAGCACGTAATGTAATAATGCTGGTGTTAATATAATGCTGTGTGTTGGTTGTGCCACAATAAAACGCTACGAACGTATTTTCTCTATCGGCTTAGTATTTCCCAGCACACAGTACACATTGCTTTATCATATCCGATCGGTCTCTCCCATCTCTCCTATCTTCCCCGTTTCACCCTCGAGGAGACTGTTCAGGTTGAACTTTCCATTCTAGGAAGAGGTCGGACGCCCTCGCGTCAAATATTTTCACCATCCAGTACTTCGACCCTGAGTATTACGGAAACCCATCCATGTGATTCCGCTATAAGTTTCCCTCATCTCAGTATTTATTCTGACGACAGCTTGATTAGAATTTGCTTGATGAAAAAGGCACAGGATGCAATATGAAGTGGTCCTCGGAAAGTCGATCACAGTAAGTGAATAACTTTTATTCAAGCAGGAGATATAAACATATCAGTGTATATCAGAGTTAGATAGGAATTAAAATGCATTATAACCACTCATTCAATAAATATATTTGTGAAAGAGAAAAAAATCGAAGGCACAAGATCAACACCGCGAGTGAAGGCGCGAAAGATTTAAGAAACGGTTTCATGTCAGTAATTTTTATAAACAACACGTTAAATACACAGCACGACCCAGGTTTCATGGCCAATCTTCATCATCAGGTCATGAAGCCGCTATGTTAAATAATACCACGAAGTGAATCCTGAGTCTGTGTTGTTTAAGAAGAGTTCGAATGAGGGTTAGTTTGAATAAATAAGTATCGGAAGAATACTTGAAATGCCCTTTCTGGTGGAATATTTCACTGGTGCATAGAAAATATGTTGGTATAGTTGGCATCAGTATTGGTCAGTATGAGTAGGACATACGGTTTTCGATAGAGTGTATTTTAGAGACATTAGTCCACAACTATTAGGATCATGAACTAACTTTTTCTTTTATGGATAAAATCCTGTGCATATAAAGCATCGTGCTTCCAAGGAATATTCATTTGTCGTATAACTTTTTAAGTTTCTATAAAGATAGATATTTTTAAAGGTGTCGCTGCACTAAAAATGTTGTGAATATCATTAAGTTATTTAACACTGCTTCGGAACTTTGACTGGCTACGGGGAGAGGAAAACTCAGCAATTTACGGAAATATCGCGAATGTGGGCCTTCAATGTGTGCCTGTTTTTTCGATGCGTAAAATCCATTGCCATTTTTATTGTTTGAAAATTCCGGGTTTGAACTTGGCTCTGTCAGTGTTGTCAAGTTGCTGGAGGAAAAGCGATTTCAGTTAGTACGGCCGTTCGCCGCATTCAGACGCCAAGGACCATTGCAATATTTGTTTCCCCCAGTGTACTATGTTAATACAATATAATTTTCGAGAGTTTTCATTTAGCAAGAATGGTCACTACTCCATATGAGAAATACTAATTTTTTATTCATACTATATATTTCAAGTTATCTGTTTTGAGATAATTTAATAATAGGACACTAAAAGTGCATTGTCTAAGAACTGGAACGTGTTACTCCAATCAAAGTAATAAAAAAATGTACATTTGAGAATATACAGAAGATTAGTGGAATCATAAACAGCCGTAATGAATACTTAAATTGGTTAATGGTAGTTTTCTGAGGTATTTTAAAAACCCAGCCTTAGGGGCCCCTTTCCCACCCTTACCTGCTCTCATCCCGGGCTCGAGCTGGTTAGAGACCTGGGCTTATCAATAGAAAAAGAACTGCGAGAGAACCCCCCGCGTGCAGTACGTTTTGAAAAGTTATAAACAATTGCAATATACAACAATTTGATATCTCCGTCGCATCCTTCGTTCAAAGACAAGTACAGGCGTCTTTTGATGAACGCTC
>KZ309516.1:111491-139867 GCA_000376725.2 Ladona fulva
ATGCGGTTTCTGGGATCGCATATATAAAGAGGCAATTGAAATCCGCCTAAATAAAAATAACATGAACCGTGATGAAGGCATCGCTCTGAGTAAGGCTTGGAACCCCACAATAAGAAAATTACAGCACCCCTGAACCAGCCAATATGAGGATAGCTTATTTCCACCAATCAGAGGAAGAAATTAGCTTTTTTCGACCAATAAAAACCTCGTTTATTTTGACCAATGAGAGATAAACAATCACTAGGCTACGGGTATAAATACTAGACCACTCGATCGGCACTCGGCATTCCTTGAAAATGGCATCAATGGTAGATGCCGAAACGTCGGTGAACAACCACGAACTCACCCGGATGATAACCCGAGAAGAATTCCTTTTCAATATTATTTCTGTTTCAATCACGCATTCTTTCCGTTTCTACAGGCAACTGACGGGATATACCTTCAGCAGCGGCTTTCGGAAGAAACAATGGAGAAATATCGACGGAAATAACTGCAATGATGTTAGGGAATCCTCGATACGAAGCAAAACTTTGGTCCATTTCGTAAAACAATGAATTCGTACGGAAATAAAAGGAACATGTTTTCGGTCACTCCCTCCGTAGATCTTTGAATACCTTCGAGATGAATTCATTCAGTCTTTTAGGGACTTCCCCGCAAAGGATTTCTTCTGAAATAGGCCTTTTCAAATCACGATTGACCCGTCTGCGCGTTGCTATGCGACGGAGTTTTCGTTGCTAAGCGGGGTTTTTCGTTGCTAAGCGACGGAGGGTTGTTTTTTTCGTTGCTAAGCGACGGTGTTTCTCTGTTAGGACAATCACCAGATAACTAGTTGTTCGCCCCGATGAATATTTCCCCTGAGTTTGAGAGCGTCGAGCCATAAATTTCACGCAGTCAATGTTCGCGTCGTCCGATTGGAAAGCGTATCAAAGTCTACACTTTTTAATCTTAGCGGAGACGGTGACAAATTCGCAAATTTGCGAATACCAATATTCGCAAATTTGCAACTCGCGAATACCGACATTGGCGTTATGCGAATGTCGGGCATTTTAATTTCGTTCGTTTTGACATAGTTTTTCGTGGTTGATGTGATGTAGATTGTTTTGTCTAAACCTTCGGCGATATATTCTGTTCAAAAGTCATACAATTTAAGCTCGCGATCGTTAATAAATCACGAACGTTGCAATCTTCTTTCGCGAAGATGCGAATATCAGGATTCGCAAATTGCGAAAACCGAAATTTGCAATTCGCGAATATGAAAATTCGCAAATTGTGAAAAATGAAAATTTGCAATTCGCGAATATCAAAATTTGCACGAATTGCGAGTGTGAATAGCTGCGATTAAACGTGCTTTCGACCCGCCATTCTGTATAAAAAAAAGAAGAAAAGATCAAATTTTTCGCTTCGTATGCCAAGGGTTTCTCTCCGTCGGAATTCACCGACTTCAGGATGGTTTTCATTCCGACGAATCCACTTCCAGAATCTCTTCAGGGACTATGAAATTGAAATATCAATTCACGCATTCTTCCTCTAAAAGTTGCAGAAGTGAGTGTGTATTTGACGAATTCAATACATAAGTTATTCCGTTATTTATTTTCTTATTCTTTAAAAACTTTAAATTGAAAATTATATGCATAGTAAAGTTCAAATCCTACAAAATCCTAGACTCGTCTCCCAAAAATTTTAAGAAATTTCCGTGTGTTTCATCAAAATCTCCGAAAGTTCGGATCTACATCAAAATTTCGCGACTAAAATACGAATCTATGATCATTTTCCTATCTTGTGACATTTGTATCGATTTTGTAGGACCATTCAACAACTGCCTTGGTTGTCAAAGAGATGGGTTGTTTATTTCGCAAAAATTTTATGTATTTCATTGAAGATTTTGCAATTTGGAATTCATATGTATGTTTCAAGACTAAAATAAGAATCTAAGATCATTTTCCTTTCTTTTGACACTTTTCTTGACTTTCTAGGACCATTATTTCTAATTTAATTTTGTAAAAGAAACGACCTCTGCAAGTCATGAAAACGTAATTTACGTTCATCTCTTATGGAGACGTATTTCGTGCTCCTGGGTTCGAACCCGGGCCTTCACAGAGATGAGAATAGTTTAAATGTGGGTTTTTTAATCGTAGGAACACAATGCAGTTTGTTTCAGACCTCTAAGTCAAGCCGTTTCTGAGATAAATAGGGGGACGGACAGACATTTGCTTTTTTATATATTATACGTTTTCCCCAATAAGAATCAACGGGCATTTCAGCTAGTTTTTCATATAATGCTTTCTCTTTTCTTCCAGGAGTCCTCCCGGAGCAAAGCGGAAGTATATCGACCGGAAATGGATGCAGTAGAGGAATATTGAGGGGGGGAATCGTGCAAAATCACGATACATCGCTTTTGATATGATTTCCAATCGGACGGCGCGGACATTGTCTGCGTGAAATCTATGGCTCGGCGCTCTCAAATTCAGAGGAAACACTCATCGGAGCGAAGAACTTGTTATTTGGAGATTGTCGAAACAGAGCAAAGGTGGGGAAACCCCGTCGCTTAGCAACGAAAACTGTGTCGCTTAGCAACGAAAACTGTGTCGCTTAGTAACGGAAACTGTCGCTTAGCAACGAAAACTGCGTCGCCAGGCAGTAAAAAAAACCGGTGAACGTCGAGTTAAAGTTTAGGGTTAGGTCTTTGGGAATAATTGTGTTTTTGGAATCAAATTATTCATAAATGTCTGTGTATCTATTCTTTAAGAGAATAAAAGTTTAAACGGGATTTGCTTTTCTTTTTTTGGAATGCTGTAATGAATTCCTTTTCTTAACCTCTGGTTTGGTGAATTCTTTTCCGTAATGCGAATGTATTCTCCAAATAAAAAGCAGAAAAAGCATTCTTGGTTCACACTTAGGGATGAAATAAGAATGACTTCAATAAATCCAACCGTAATGAAGTATCGACACTGATACGAGCCACTTTTCCCATAAGAAAGCACCCAGAAAATAACAATAAATAAAAATGCTATCTACTTTGACGTGCGTAGAGAATCTCTTAAATTAAATTAACTGATGCAATTTCAAATCACACATTTTTAAGAATCCTTTTTTTTTTCACGTGAATATTCATAATCATCTAAGTTGCTATAAACAACACTCGGTTGCTATGGACGTGAAAACAAAACGAAACTATATTGATAGAACTTCATTCAACTTCGAATATTTGTTATTTATTAGTCGCTATGAACCACACTCGGTTGCTATGGACGCTTAAACAAGAAATTATGTTAATAGAGCTTTATTTATCTAATAATATTAGTTGTTTAGTAGTTGCTATAGACAACAATAGGTTGCTATGGACGCTTAAACAAGGAATTGTGTCAATAAAACTTTATTTACATAATAATAATAGTTATTTATTAGTTGTTATTAAAGACATTTGGTTGCTATGGAATTGAAAACACAAAGGAAACGATATTGACAGAACTTTATTCAACTTAAAATATTAGTTATTTATTAGTTGCTATAGACAATATTTGGTAGCTATAGAGGTGAAACAAAAGAGAAACGATGTAATCAGAACTTCATCTATCCATAAAAATCAATTATTAATCACTAACCAAGACACACATTACATTTGTTACAGAATTATATTTTTGAATAATTTCATAAATTAAAATCACTCGTAACTGATGGAATTCATTTCGTGAAGCGAATTTCACCAAAAAAAGAGGCTTTGAAACGGTAAAAATTTACGTAAACGATCCTTGATGGGATAAAAATCCTCTAGATTCCAATTTATCGAACCTTTAATAGAATTTAAGCGCAGAATTGAGTTGCGAGAGGAGTAGTTCGCGATTTGACCACAGAGTGGCGCGGCAGAGGACTACCTGTTGATTCCTGTAAGAACAGAATAATGTTTATTGGCGTGGAACACGAAAAATGTATATTATAGTCAATGAAATGAAAAAAAATACGTTTAAAAACACACAAAAGTCGCTCAGGAGTGACTGATGGGTTTTATTTATCATACAGATCTATTTGTATGTTTAAAAGCTCAGGATTTTGGAAAAGCTTTGCTTATTTTACCAAAATGCACGCAATTTCGAAGAGAAAACAATATTCGATGGCCACTAAAAGAATCTACATTCAATTTCCTTTCTTTTGACGCTCGTCTCGACTTTCTAGGACGATTATTTCTAATTTAAATCAACGAAAGAAACAAACTCTGCAAGCGATAAAACGGAACTAAACACGAGTTGCATCGGTCGTCAGGGGGACCGATTTGTTTACAAACACAAAATATCACAAAATGATCGCGTATTTTATCAAAATTCTCGCAATTTCGAATTGAAAATAAAGTTACACAACCATAATAAGAATCTTTATTCAATTTCCTTTCTTTTGGTGCTTATTTCGATTAGATACGACCATTCCTTCTAATTTAATTTGGCAAAAGAAACAAACCTTGCAAGCGATAAAAGTGAACTAAAATGCATGAGCTCGGATTCAACAATGGAATTAGTCGTCAGGGGGACCGGTTGTTTACAACCACAAAATATCACAAAATGATCGCGTATTTTATCAAAATTCTCGCAATTTCGAATTGAAAATAAAGTTACACAACCATAATAAGAATCTTTATTCAATTTCCTTTCTTTTGGTGCTTATTTCGATTAGATACGACCATTCCTTCTAATTTAATTTGGCAAAAGAAACAAACCTTGCAGAAGATTAAAAACTGAATGAGTTTTGGTCGTCAAGGGGACGGGTTGTTTACAACCTCAAAATTTCACAAATTATTCGTATATTTGGTCTAATTTCTCACAATTTAGGATCAAAAGCAACATTCTACGACCAGAATAAGAATCTTTATTCAATTTCCTTTCTTTTGATGCTTATTTCAATTTAATATGACCATTCCTTCTAATTTAATTTTGCAAAAGAAACAAACCCTGCAAGAGATAAAAGTGAACTCTACGTGTATTTCTTATGGAAATCTATCTGAAAGTTGAAAAGGCAGCTTTGGAATAGTGCATAATAGTCAAATAGACGTTAAACACCTCATATACACACTGTTAGGTCTATCTAGACAATAGTAAAGCCATTACTAGTGCCAATTGGTCGCCTTCCTTACTTATACAAGACGAGGTTAAAATTGTTTTCCAATACTCACCAAATCACGTTCCTTCGTCGGTTTCCAAGGCGACGGTAGATACCAAATCAATCGTCGTCACAGTAACACAGACACAAATAGAGTTTTCCAGCTGACAGTCAACACTTAACACGTGTTCGTATAGAATTAATGTGGAAGACACGGTGATCACTATTTAAAAGCCGGGAATTAAAACTAAACTACGATTTAAAGGCAGTAATTGTCTACGAAATTCAAGAATAATTCCTTAAAGACTTCTTCATCTTGGAAACACGCTTTCAAATGGGACGCAGGGAAAATCGCGTGTGTTTTGTTTTACTTAGGAAAATTATTCGAGAGAGACATGGTAGAATGCGGTAAACTCTCTAAAATGTTCGTAATTCTGTAACAAAAAAGGGTCAGGAATGTCTAATTGCTTTCTAATTGGTAGTTTTCTAATAAGAAAAACAGTAATGTTTACGCTTTATTCATATCGGGAATCGGTTATCAGTACCTAAATTATTATATAAAAGAACGTAGCAGCTCTCCTATCGAATTATACACTGTTTCCTTAAATCAATCTTCTTTATTTAGCATTTTATTTACTGCAGTCGTCAAGGAGGACGGTTTGTTTACGCAATCTCAAAATGTTAGAAAAGTATCGTTTATTTTATCGAAATCCGCGCCATTTCGAATGGAAAACTTTGTTCGAGGACCAAAATAAGAATCTCTATTTAATTTCCTTCCTTTTGGCGGTCGTTTCCACTCAGTACGACCATCATTTCTAATTTAACTCTGCAAAAGAAGCAAAGTGTGCAAGGAACGACACTGGTCGTCAAGGGAATGGGTTTTGTTTACAACCACAAAATTTTAGAAAATGTCCGCATATTTAATTAAAATTCTCGGAATTTAGGGGCTATACTATTGTATAATCACTTGAAAAAGAATCTATAATCATTTTCCTTTCTTTTGACACTTGTCTCGACTTTGTAGGACAATTATTTCTCATTTAAATCAATGAAAGAAACAAACCCTGCAAAAGATTGAAGTGAACTCTACGTGTATTTGTAACGAAAGAAATTGCGAACGGACTGGATTCGATCCCGGTATCTTCGCAGCAGCGAATTGCAAAATCCAAATCGCGAAATTGCGAAGAATATGGTTTAAAGATAAAATCCCCGGTAAAGAAATACTTACGTTCAGAAATCGCCTGAATTACGCACGGGAATTTGAGGTCTCTCTCGAGGACAGGGCGGGATTCAATTTAGATTCATTTACTACTCCGTCAAAGTTGTAACAATTCCGTCTTATTTGATAAAACACGGGGTCCGATACACCCCGAGCTGGGGTACGAAATACCCCGCGTCTTTCGTGAGATACTGCTTGAATTACCGAGTTAACTGGTAAAAGATTGGCGATATTCATCGAAAGAGCCTAATTTATGAGTGGAAAACATATGGGGTGATATCGACCCCATTGGGGTAAAACAAACCCCAGCACGCTACATCCACAAAGTGGGGCTGTTTAATTCATATCCGACTAAGAAATTGATTGACAAGGCATCCGAAGTATCGTTTTCATCACGTAATCTACTAATTTTTAATTTTGGATCGTCATTTCGTCTTAGAAATGCAAAATTGTCTTTGTTTATTGCTTAGAAACGAGAATCGTATTGTTGGATTCGACAGCGCGACTTGAAGTTCCAGCCCAGAGTGGTTTCGAAATGCGCTGTCCTTCGAAGAGCGGACGATGGCCAAATATGGANTAATGAAATATCAGTTAAAATCTTCTGTAATGTGTTCTTTTAATTTAAATCGATGATTTGGGTGTATTCCTGAAGCCATTTTTAATTGCCCTGTATCTATAATGTATCTCGCTAGCTACCGAGTGAGTTTCTATGCTATTTCTATCATTTCTCCTGTAACATTCTGTTTTTTCTTTGCTTGTGTGTTAATTTTCCACACACTTTACCTATCCTAAGAATTTCACACTTGATTGCAATGTTTTTATTGACAAAAATAGCTCTGTACTAAGTAAAACTCATATTATCATCAAATAATATGCAGGTTTCAGTAATCTAGCAATGAATAGAGGTTTGAGAGGGAATTAAAGTCATATATCAAGCAAAATGTCTGTCTGTACCCCTATTTATCTCAGAAACGATTTAATTTATAGATGTGAAACAAACTGCATTGTGTTTGTAAGAGGTTGGAAGACAAAATAAAACTGTTCCCATCTCTCTAAAGGCCCGGGTTCGAACCCAGGAGCCCATAATGCGTTCCCATAAGAAATACATGTAAAGTTTGTTTTCACGTCTTGCAGGGTTCGTTTCTTTTGCAAATTTAAATAAGAAATAATTGTCCTAGAAATTCAAGACAAGTGTCAAAAGAAAGGAAATTGAATAAAGATTCTTATTTTGGCCGTGGAATATATATTTCTACTCAAAATTTCAAGAAATTTGATGAAATAGAAGAGCTTTCTGAGGTTGTAAACAACCCGTTCCCCTGACGACCAAAAGTCATTCAGTTTAATCTTCTGCAGTGTTTGTTTCTTTTGCAAAATTAAATTAGAAGGAATGGTCGTATAAAATCAAAACAAGTGTCAAAAGAAAGGAAAATGATTACAGATTCTTATAACGGTCATGGAATATCCCTTTCATTTCGAAATTGAGAGAATTTAGATCAAATATACAAATGTTCTGGGAAATTTTTATGGTTGTAAACATCCCATCCCCACGACGACCAAAAGTAATTCACATTTACTGGTTACAAACTTTATTTCTTTGGCAAAATTAAATTGGAAGGAATAATCGCACGAAATCGAGAAAAGTGTCAAAAGAAAGGAAATTGAATAAAGATTTTTATTCTGCTCCAGAAAAATCACTTAAATTTCAAATCTGCGAGAATTTAGATCAGATACACAAACATTTTACAAAAATCTTAAGGCTGTAAACAACCTGTCACCATGACGACCACTGCGATTTCTTCACCAACGCTCGTGCATTTTCTCATATGAACATATAATAAATAACAGCTGAAATATTTCTTTTAAGTTAAGGAAATGGTATTATTTATGGAATTTTATAGAATTTTTAAGGTTGTAAAAAACTTGTTCCCATGACGACCACTACGGTTTCCTCACCAACACTTATTAAATTCCTTTTCCATCATAATTCCTCAGAAAAGATGAAAAAAATGCGAAAAACACGGCAAAATAACAAGAATAATAATAGAGAAATTAAATAACAGCTGAAATATTTATTTCAAGTTAAGTAAATGGACTTATTTATGGAATAAAGAGTAACCTTGCGTTGTTGGTCCCTGCNGGGTTTGTTTCTTTTGCTGATTTAAATTAGAAATAATTGTCCTAGAAAGTCAAGACGAGTGTCAAAAGAAAGGAAAATGATCATAGATTCTTATTTTTATCATGAAATATCGATTCAGATCTGTAATTGCCAGATATCTGCTGAATTAAATGGAAAATCCATGAAATTTTAAGTATATAAACAACCCATCCCCTTGACAACGATTGCCATGCCTTGCAGAGTCAGTTTCTTTTGCTTATTTAAATTAGAATTAATGGTCTTAGGAAGTCGAGACAGGTGTCAAAAGAAAGGAAAATGATTAAAGATTCTTATTTAAGCCATGAAATATTGATATAGATCCAAAACTGCGAGAAATTCGATGAAATACGTGGAAAACTAGTACAATTTTGCTGTCATAAACAACTCATCTCCTTGACAACCAAGGCAAATATTGAATTCTAACTCATATAAATATAAGGCGTTACAGAGTTAACGGTGGGAAATGACGACATTTTATAAATATTTTGTAATTTTCAGAGATTCCGGCAAATGCAAAGTACGATATTAAATTCACAGGGGATAAAATACTTCAAAAGAATACTTTAGCCGCCATTTGCGAGATTATTTTGAGAGTATTTCTTTAATTAAACCCATTTCCTGATAAATAAAAGCCAGATTTATAAAAGAAAGCCTTTTCTTTCATTTGATTGATACAAAATCTTCAAACAAACACGGCAGAAATTCAAATGAGACGAATTTTAAATAACAGAGGATATAAATTCGATAATTCCTAATTGGAGGCGAATTCTCAAGGGTTGTAATCAGGGTTCTTCCTCAGGATCACGAATCCCTCCATTATGGGGGTGAGCGGGATGTACTCTTCCGTGGCTAGTTCGGCCCTCTCTCCGTAAGAGAGCAGCACTGGAGTCGTGTGGGTCTGGAATCCCGTTATGGTCTTGGGCTTGCCCGCCTGACCAACCACGTCCACCGCCTGCAAAATATCACAATTTCGATTTCAAGCCACAATGCGGTTATTCCTTAAAAAAAACCAAATATTAGGACAACAATCCTGTCCTTAGATACGTGTTTAATTAATTCAGAGCATTTAAATCAAAATTCTCGTATCTGAAATCGATTTTAGGTAAATATGAACCAAAAGAGACACAAAATTAAAACAACAAGACGTAAATACGTATAAAAAGACGTAAATACGTAATAAAGACGTATACTTCAGCGGCAACGTGAAAACATGAATTTAATGAGCAAATTTGAGCTGTGGGTTGCTATGGCAACCTGTTAGGGCATCAACACAGGTTGCTATGGCAACCGGTAAACACAGGTTGCTATGGAAACCAGCGTAGCAACTGTTTCTCGGGTTTAGACTAAAAAACGGGACTTGGTGATGGATCTTATTTCCAAAAAACTCGAATATTGTTGCACTCAAGGTACAACAGTGCTGAATGATTAAGTTTACGGACAATTTGCGCAGAAATAGAGAGAATTTTTGAAAAGGAAAAACATTGTGTTTACAACACATCGAATTGGAAACGTCAAAGAGCAGAATTTTGCAGATTAAATGACGAAATATAACTCGTTTTCAATAAATTCCACACTTATTTCCTCATTGAAATGGAGGATAACGCCATTTTGTAACCAAATTTCCCTTATATTCACAAATCCAGAAGAGAGAGGGCATTTCCTTAGATTAGAATGAAGCGTAGAAACACATTAAGTAATAAAATTTGCAAAAAATCACCGTTGTCGGGGTAAAAAATTAAATTCTGCTTCAAACGCAACTTCAACCCCTCTCCCTTTGAATTAAAGCTTCCCTACGCATTTAGAATCACAATTAACAGTCAAATATCACCACAAATCCGTTTCCAAACTAAAAATAGCTAAAGGAAGTGATTTATAAGCAAATATGGACGATTTGGTACCATTTGGGACAATTTGTCGTTAAAAAATAAAAGAAATTCTAAAATTGCCTTCTCAGAACCTTAGGAATTTGTTAAACTGAATCTTACAGATCATAAAATGCAGTAATTTTTTCAAATATAATTCAATTTAATAGAAAAGGGTTATTACTCACCAATCCGACTCTGACGGGAACGGCCAACGGATTCAACTCTTCGTCGAGAGTTGCAAGCATTCTGGGTTGCATTGCAGCCGCCAACGTGTACAGCAGATAATGTGACTTACCAAGGATTACTGAAAATTAAAACGAATCATTTGTCACATTCCTGCGCTTATTAAAGTAAAAAAAGCTTATTTTGAGTGTTGCTTAGCAACGTAACCAGGTTGGCAGCATTGCTTAGCAACATTATCAGTTTGGCAACATTGCTTAGCAACGATGTCAGGTTGGCAGCATTGCTTAGCAACATTGTTATTTTTTTATATCACATTCAATTGGTTATTTTCTTGTTTGCGGTAAATAAATTAAAATAATAATTATTATTAGGTTTGCAGCTTTGCTTGACAACAATATTATTTATTGCATGGCATTTAATTGGGTATTTTCCTGTTTGCGATGAATAAATTAATATTACAGGTTCGTAGCGCTGCTTATCAACATTATTAAGTTAGCAGCATCAGTTGGCAACATTATATTATTTATTGCATTTAATTTGGTATTTCCTGTAAGCAACAAATAAATTATTATTATTATCAAGTTTGTCACTTTGCTTAGCAACATTGTCAGGTTGGCAGCATTGCCTAGCAACATTATCAAGTTATCAACATTGTATTCTTTATCATAAAGAATTTAATTGAGTATTTTCCTGTTTGCAATAAATGTATAATCAAATGTTGCTATCATGTTGGCTGAATTGCTTAGCAACATTATCAAGTTAACAACATTGCTTAGCAACATTGTCATGTTGGCAGCATTGCCTAGCAACATTACCAAGTACCCAGCATAGCAACAACTATCCCAAATATCGGGAAATGTACCGTTTTTAGCAATATCTGTCCTTTTTTCAATTATCTCTACTTGTAATTTAATTCAAGAAAGAAACTAAACAAACTTGCAATGCATTTCATACAGCAATTACTAAATAACATGAATAATAATGATTTAATGAGATATTGGACACGTTTGACAGCAATTCTTACTGTTTTTGACATCGAGGAATGAGACGAGAGTGGCGAGAAGGCCTGCCAGCGCCACTGGGCTCAGCAGCTGCCGGTCGCTGTGGTACGGACAGAGGGTGAGCGTCCCTTTGCCTAAATGCGTCAATCCCTGCGCAATGCGCACCATGAACAGGTTGTTGGGCTCCTTGGCGTGGAACTGCGCCAGCTGCCTCAACATGGCTGCCAGTCTGCAAAAACAGTCCAATTTTAAGCTCTCCTGGTCTTTTAAACGGCGGAAAAGAATCTCGGAGGTGCAAAAGCAAATTCTCGGAAAGTTACGAAGACGGAAACGTGAGAATCTTTAATAAATTCCATTAAAATTGACATTTTATTAAAAGAAAATGGAATTTTAAAGAACTATCAACGATGATAATGAATTAAAATCACATTTAATGAAAGAAATGCCTAATTTTCATAAGAATAAATGGGAAAATAATAGAGAAAAAATGATTACTACAATTTATATTTCATCAACGACAAAAAACCAATAAAAACAACATTACAACTGCAGGAGGGACATTTTAGTGAATTCAAATTAAAAGATACAAAGTAAATTCATGATTTGAGATATAATTAATGCAATTACGCAATGTTTACGAACATTAATAATTCAATCATTGCACCTTATCAAATGTCTGCCCTTAATATTTGTTTATTTTCTAAGTTCTTTGAATAAAATCCAGTTTAAAATTGCTGAATTTGAAATCAGAAGCGTTATTTGCAAGAATTTTCATTAAATACATGGATATTTTGTAAAATTTTTGAGTAATAAACAAACCATCTCCTTGACGACCAAATGTCAAGTCTTTTCTTTCTCGAAATTAAATTGGAAATAATTGTCCTAGAAATTCAAGACAAGTGTCAAAAGAAAGGAAATTGAATAAAGATTCTTATTTTGGCCGTGGAATATATATTTCTACTCAAAATTTCAAGAAATTTGATGAAATAGAAGAGCTTTCTGAGGTTGTAAACAACCCGTTCCCCTGACGACCAAAAGTCATTCAGTTTAATCTTCTGCAGTGTTTGTTTCTTTTGCAAAATTAAATTAGAAGGAATGGTCGTATAAAATCAAAACAAGTGTCAAAAGAAAGGAAAATGATTACAGATTCTTATAACGGTCATGGAATATCCCTTTCATTTCGAAATTGAGAGAATTTAGATCAAATATACAAATGTTCTGGGAAATTTTTATGGTTGTAAACATCCCATCCCCACGACGACCAAAAGTAATTCACATTTACTGGTTACAAACTTTATTTCTTTGGCAAAATTAAATTGGAAGGAATAATCGCACGAAATCGAGAAAAGTGTCAAAAGAAAGGAAATTGAATAAAGATTTTTATTCTGCTCCAGAAAAATCACTTAAATTTCAAATCTGCGAGAATTTAGATCAGATACACAAACATTTTACAAAAATCTTAAGGCTGTAAACAACCTGTCACCATGACGACCACTGCGATTTCTTCACCAACGCTCGTGCATTTTCTCATATGAACATATAATAAATAACAGCTGAAATATTTCTTTTAAGTTAAGGAAATGGTATTATTTATGGAATTTTATAGAATTTTTAAGGTTGTAAAAAACTTGTTCCCATGACGACCACTACGGTTTCCTCACCAACACTTATTAAATTCCTTTTCCATCATAATTCCTCAGAAAAGATGAAAAAAATGCGAAAAACACGGCAAAATAACAAGAATAATAATAGAGAAATTAAATAACAGCTGAAATATTTATTTTAAGTTAAGGAAACGGTATTATTTATGGAATTTTATAAAATTTTTAAGGTTGTAAACAACTTGTTCCCATGACGACCACTAAGATTTCTTCACCAACACTTATTAATTTCCTTTTTCATCATAACTCCTCAGAAAAGATGAAAAAATGCGAAAAACACGGCAAAATAACAAGAATAATAACAGAGAAATTAAATAACAGCTGAAATATTTATTTCAAGTTAAGTAAATGGACTTATTTATGGAATAAAGAGTAACCTTGCGTTGTTGGTCCCTGCGCCAACCAGACCCATGGCGAAGATGGCGTTGAGGGCCACTTCCGAGTCGCTGTCGTGCGAGAACTTGCTCAGGGTGTCCAGGATTGTGAGTTTAGGGTTTGAAACTGAGATCAATCCGAGGGCCAGAGGCACCGAGCGACGTATCACAGGCTCACAATACCTCAGCTGAAACGAAATAAACGTTTATTCCCATCAGAATCAACTCTCGTGTCGTCTGGCAGCTTCGTAACACTCTTATAAGCTTGAAATATTAAGACGTTTAAAGCTGTTTCCATAAGAAATGCATGTAAAACTCACTTTTATCCCTTGCAGGGTTTGTTTCTTTCATTGATTTAAATATGAAATAATTGTCCTAGAAAGTCGAGAGGAGTGTCAAAAGATGGGAAATTGAATATAGATTCTTATTCTGGTCGCAGAATATCCTTTTCATTTCAAAATTGGAAGTATTTTGATATA
Organism: Ladona fulva; assembly: GCA_000376725.2. NCBI lineage: Eukaryota > Metazoa > Arthropoda > Insecta > Odonata > Libellulidae > Ladona > Ladona fulva. The sequence continues at coordinate 125,514 of KZ309516.1, forward strand.
AAAACAAGGACNTTAACTCACTTTTATCCCTTGCAGGGTTTGTTTCTTTTATTGATTTAAATTAGAAATAATTGTCCTAGAAAGTCGAAACAAGTGTCAAAAGATGCGAAAATGAATGAAGATTCTTATTCTTGTCGTTGAATATAGCTTTAGATTAGAAATTGTGAGAAATTTCATGAAAAAAGTGGAAATTTAGTGGGATTTTGATGTTATAAACAACTCCTTGACGACCAATGCAACTAATAGTCTCCATAAGAAATACACACAGAGTTCACTTTTATCTTTTGCAGGGTTTGTTTCTTTTGTTGATTTAAATTAGAAATAATTGTCCTAGAAAGGCGAGAAAAGTGTCAAAAGAAGGGAAATTGAATGAATATTCTTATTTTAGAAGTGAAATATCGAGAAAGCTTTAAAACTGAGAGAAATTTGATGAAGAATACGGAAAATCTCTGAAATTTATTGAGTGTAAACAACCCATCCCCTTGACGACAAATGCCATATCTTGCAGGGATTTTTTCTTTTGTGAAATTAAATTAGAAATAAATGTCCTGGAAAGTTGAGATGAGTGTCAAAAGAAGGGAAATTGAATATAGATTCTTATTCTGGAAATGTAATATGTATTTCCAGTCAAAATTGCAAGAATTTCAATTAAATAAAAGGAAATTTAGTAGTATTTGGCTGCTATAAACAAACCCTTGACGACCCATGTAAATAAAGGCGTTTCCATAAGAAATACACGCAGATTCCACTTTTATCTTTTGCAGAGTTTGTTTCTTTCATTGATTTAAATATGAAATAATTGTCCTAGAAAGTCGAGAGGAGTGTCAAAAGATGGGAAATTGAATATAGATTCTTATTCTGGTCGCAGAATATCCTTTTCATTTCAAAATTGGAAGTATTTTGATATAAAAACAAGGACATTTGGTGAAATTTTAATGTTGTAAACAACTGTTTCCCCTGATGACCAAGACAAATATGGAATCCAATTTCATCAATTTTAGTTCACTTTTGTCACTTCCACAATTAGTTTCTTCGGTAAAATTTAATATTCACCCATTAATTTAATCAAATTCGTCATAAATTCTGGTTCTGTGAGTTGATTGATGTTTTGGATACATTAAATCGGGTAAAAGGGTCAAAAAGGACGGATTGAGGCAAAAAGAGAGCTAATTAATGTAATAAATGCCAAATTACGAGGTGTCCAAACGTCCTGAATGCCATATCCGCGCCAATGTCCTCTCCCATCGCAATCAGGGCTATCCCGAGAACCGCTATTGCCTGCCGAGACGACAAATCCTTCGACTTGTCCTCTTCTTTCTTCTCCTTTCGGTCGTCTTTCTTCTCATCCTTAAAAAACAAACACATTGATTTAAATTAGAAATAATGGTCCTAAAGAATTAAAAGAAGTGTCAAAAGAAAGGAAAATGATTAAAGATTCTCATCTCTATCTTAAAGTATAGAAATATACTCAAAAAAAGGTGGAATTTCGATTAAATAAACAGAAATTTTGGTCCATTCTGCTTTAATAAACAAACCATCTCCATGATGACCAATGTCATGTCTTGCAGGGTAAGTTTCTTTTGCAAAATTAAATGAGAAATAATGGTCGTAGGGAATTAATATAAGTATCAAAAGAAAGGAAAATGATTACAGATTCTTATATCAGTAGTGATGTATTAATATAGATCCATAATTCCAAGAAATTTGATAAAATATATTCGAAAAATTTCTAAAGTTTGGTTACTATAAACAAGTAATCCCCTTGACGACCAATGTCATGTCTTGCAGGGTTNAATATTTTGTGGAATTTAGAGTTTGTAAACAACCCATCCCCCTGACGACCAAAAGTCATTCAGTTTTAACCTCTGCAGGGTTTGTTTCTTTTGCAAATTTAAATAGGAAGAAATTGTCGTACGAAATTGAGATATACATCAAAAGAAGGGAAATTGAATAAAGATTCTTATTCTGGTCTATAAATATTGCTATTGATTAGAAATTGTGAGAATTTTGATGAAATATACAAATATTTTGTGAAATGTTGAGGTTGTAAACAACTCGTCCCCCTGACAACCAAAAGCCATACACTTTAATCTTCTGCAGAGTTTGTATCTTTTGCAAAATTAAATTAGAAGGAATGGTCGTATAAAATTGAAATTAGTACCAAAAGAAAGGAAATTAAATGAAGATTCTTATTATGGTCGTGTAACTTTACTTTCAATTATAAATTGCGAGAATTTTGATAAAATATGCAAACTTTTTGTGATATTTTGCATATGTAAACAAATCGGTCCCCCTGACGACAAATGCAAGCCATGCAAAGTTCAATTTAATTGGTTGCAGACTTTATTTCTTTCGCAAAATTAAATTAGAAGGAATGGTTGTATGAATTCGAAATTAGTACCAAAAGAAGGGAAATTAAATGAAGATTCTTATTCTGGTTGTGGAATATTGCTTTTGATTCTAAATTTACAAGAATTTAGATCAAATATACAAATAATTGTGAAATTTTGATGTTGTAAACAAANGGGGTGATGTATACCCCATTTGGGGTCTGCGATACCCCACACTTATTATTAGTTAGATATTCTTATGGGAGATGATTTGCTGCGTAGCGTATAAACGATTTAAAGAATATTTGTAGTAAGTAGAGTTTAAACTGACAAACTTATGATATTACTTTCAAATTTAAGGAATTAAAAACCATTTTTTACAAAAGAAAGACAATCCCACAGCTAATGCATGTACATTTGCAATTTACAGCCTTTATATCATTTACAGAACAAAAATTGGAAGTAATTTGATTTAAATTCTTTCATTCATGAAAGCAATTCACTACTTTCTCAATGAAAAAAGCTATTTATTGATAAAATATGAGTTAATTTAGTAGTAATCGGCTGTTGTAAACAACCCGTCCCCTTGACGACCAATGCAACTTAAATTGTCTCCATAAGAAATACACGTAGAGTTCACTTTTATCTTTTGCAGGGTTTGTTTCTTTTATTTATTTAAATTATAAATAATTGTCCTAGAAAGTCGAAACGAGTGTCAAAAGAAAGGAAATCGATCAACGATTCTTTTTTTGTCCCTGGAACACTGCTTTCGTTTTAGAATCTCGATAATATGGATAAAACATTCAAGCATTTTGTGTAATCTTTTGTTCGTAAACATACCCTTTCCCACTGACAACCAACGCGATTCCCAGCTAAAGAATATTCCCATGAGAATACAATACATACGTGGTGAATAAAATCAGTGGGGTCAGTTGTACCCCAGCGGGGTCGGTCATACCCCAGGTGGGGTCAGTTTCACCCCGTGCTGGGGTTAAACAGACCCCACGTGAAAAGGAGGAAATAAAGATAAACTAATAATTTTTTCACATCAAAGCAGTTTTTTTAAAGAGAATTTCATTACTCGCAAACCCTTCCGAGACTGCCAAAGGCAGCTGATCTCTCACCTTCTCTGAAGGGTCGTAGTGCTCACTGCAGATGTGCAGAAGCTGTTGGATCTTTAAGACGTTGCCAGTGCCGGCGTAGGCGCAGACCTCTACCATTGTGGTAGACATGGACTTAAACGGCTCCGGAATCACCTCCAGAGCGGCAATTATTGCTTCCACAGCATCCTGTCGACCTGCGGACGAAATTACGCGTTTATTCCATCAAAAATAGTTATCCCTGGTTAATTCATGTCCTGGAAAGTTGAGATGAGTGTCAAAAGAAGGGAAATTGAATATAGATTCTTATTCTGGTCATGGAATTTGTATTTCCAGTCAAAATTGCAAGAATTTCAATTAAATAAAAGGAAATTTAGTAGTATTTGGCTGCTATAAACAAACCCTTGACGACCCATGTAAATAAAGGCGTTTCCATAAGAAATACACGCAGATTCCACTTTTATCTTTTGCAGAGTTTGTTTCTTTCATTGATTTAAATATGAAATAATTGTCCTAGAAAGTCGAGAGGAGTGTCAAAAGATGGGAAATTGAATATAGATTCTTATTCTGGTCGCAGAATATCCTTTTCATTTCAAAATTGGAAGTATTTTGATATAAAAACAAGGACATTTGGTGAAATTTTAATGTTGTAAACAACTGTTTCCCCTGATGACCAAGACAAATATGGAATCCAATTTCATCAATTTTAGTTCACTTTTGTCACTTCCACAATTAGTTTCTTCGGTAAAATTTAATATTCACCCATTAATTTAATCAAATTCGTCATAAATTCTGGTTCTGTGAGTTGATTGATGTTTTGGATACATTAAATCGGGTAAAAGGGTCAAAAAGGACGGATTGAGGCAAAAAGAGAGCTAATTAATGTAATAAATGCCAAATTGGGTAGTTACGAGGTGTCCAAACGTCCTGAATGCCATATCCGCGCCAATGTCCTCTCCCATAGCAATCAGAGCTATCCCGAGAACAGCTATCGCCTGCCGAGACGACAAATCCTTTGACTTGTCCTCTTCTTTCTTCTCCTTTCGGTCGTCTTTCTTCTCATCCTTAAAAAACAAACACATTGATTTAAATTAGAAATAGTGGTCCTAAAGAATTAAAAGAAGTGACAAAAGAAAGGAAAATGATTAAAGATTCTCATCTCTATCTTAAAGTATAGAAATATACCCAAAAAAAGGTGGAATTTCGATTAAATAAACAGAAATTTTGGTCCATTCTGCTTTGATAAACAAACCATCTCCATGACGACCGATGCCGTGTCTTGCAGGGTAAGTTTCTTTTGCAAAATTAAATTAGAAATAATGGTCGTACAGAATTAATGTAAGTATCAAAAGAAAGGAAATTGAATAAAGATTCTTATTCTGGTCATAGAATGTTGTTTTTAATTCTAAATTTAGAGGAATTAGGCAAAATACTCAAATGTCTTCTGAGATTTTGAGGTTGTAAACAACCCGTCCCCTTGACAACGAAAACTCATTCACTTTAATCTTCTGCAGGGTTTGTTCCTTTGGCAAAATTAAATTAGAAGGAATGGTCTTANATAAAGACTTAAAACTGCGAGAAATTTGATGAAATATATGGAAAATCTGACATTTATTGAAAGTAAACAACCCATCCCCTTGACGACTAATATCATGCCTCGCAGAATTTGTTTCTTTTATTGATTTAAATCAGAAGTAATTGTCCTAGAAAGTGGAGAAAAGTGTCAAAAGAAGTGAAATTGAATTAAGATTCTTATTCTGGTTGTAGAATACCGGTTCCGATTAAAAACTGCGAGAATTTTGATAAAACAGAAGAAAATTCTGATGTTTAGTGTTTGTAAACAACTAGTTCCCCTGACGACCCATGAAACTCATGTTAAGTTCAATTACATTGGATACGGACTTATTTATTCCTAATTAGAACAGACCGAGATGACAGAGGGCGAGGCCCAAGGGCAGGAATCTGGCGTAGGTGTCCTTGAGGTCAGCCTCCGACCTCTCCATCAGCGTCTGCACTATGGTTCCCGTGACGTCCGGATTGCAGGAACCGACAGCTATCATTCCGCAAGCAAGCGCTGCCATGCCGACCACCTCCATGCTGGACTTGGAATCGCTCAGGACGGGCGTTATCAGCCCAAGGACCGCCTCCCTGTTGGAACCAGCGTACGCCAAACCCAATCCTAAAAACAGATAATTAAAATCCTAGCAACCAATTGTACATAAACATAAATATCAAAACGTCCGCCCGTCTGTCCGTCCCCCTATGCATCTCAGAAACGGCTTGATTTAGAGACGCAAAACGAACTGCGTTGCGTTTCTGCCACTTTGTAATCCCATCTTTAACGATTCAGTTTGATATGGCAACAATTTTGACTAAATAAACGCAAAATTACTTTCTGAAGTGGCACCTGCGTTTACGACTGCTGTCACCTAGGAGGCAGCACTGACAATCGGGCCTGACTGATGCCATGGATACGTTATTGTTCAAGATTTCAATTAATAATTTTAATAAGTATTTTAGAGATAAATTATTTTCAAAATATATTTCATCTAATCCTTCATATGTTTGACTGATTAATAGCAATAAATAATTAATGTTTTAAGACATATCGAGTCCTATTAACATTATTTGTTTATGCATCCATAGCAACCGAGTTTTGTTTATAGCAACTAACATAAAATTATTAGTTATAGATTAACGAGGTTATATTAATATCGTTCATTTTTTCTGTTTGTACATCCATAGCAACCAAGTTTTGTTTATGGCAACTAATGAATAATTAATATTTACAGACAAATGAAGTATTAGTAATATAGTTTCCTTCTGTCGTATTTTTTTGTTGGCAAATCCATAGCAACCAAATGTTAACCCTAACTTTTCTCATGAGTTTGCCTAGTTGATGACGAGCTTGCTAGGTTTACGATGAGTTTGATTAGTTTTATGATTAGTTAGCTTAGTTTATGATGAGTTTGCTTACTTTTATTGGTATATAATTGCTGAAAACGTCATTTCATGAAACTTTACAAACTTTTCCTGCATAAACTCCCGATATTTAATAAATTACGGCTAAAACGCTCAATTACAATCAAATTACACTCAAACATGAATACATAAATGGGCTCATTTATGAAAAAGAAAACCAGAATACAATTCCTCTCTTACCGACGATGGCTCCGATCCGCATGACGTTGCTGTTGTGTAGGACGTAATCGGAGAGCAGGGCAAGGGCCGGGTCACACTCATTCCGAACACCGCAGTTCACTATACCGCACGCCAGCAGAGCCCCAGACTGCCAAAGAAATCACCATATCATACATAATTTATAAGTGTCCGTCCGTCTGTCCGTCCCCCTCCGTATCTCAGAAACGGTTAGATTTAGAGAGACGCCGTAAACTGCGTTGGATTTCTAATTACTGGAAACCCCGGCACACTTGATTTCACCCCCAGAAACACGTGGAGTCGAACCTCGGAGCTAAAAATGTGTTTCCATAAGATTGCATGCGATTTTTCCTTTCCGAGAGTGCAAGGTTTTCTTTCTCCATCGATTAAAATACCTAAATTTGAACGGATTTCCATCAAACTTTGTTCAATCGAGGTTGAATTTGCACCCAATCTTATTCTTACCATGTTTACAAGTGTCCATTTTTTTAGTAATTTTGCTTTTATTTTGAAATATAATGGTAATTTTCTGCTAGCACATACAAAAAGCAACAAGTTTGTACGCACCTTGATATAGTCTTCTGCAGAATAGAGGTATTTGTCGATGGGCGTGAGGCCTCCGTCCACGTCCCAGAGGAGGATGAGGCCGAGGGATGCCGTGGCACTCAGCATTCCTGCAAAATCACCAATTGGTACACAAATATTCCAAATCACAGAAGAGTCACGGTTTGATTCTTTGTAAGCACCTTTAATCACTACAGAGCTGTTAAAGTCTTGGTTATATCCGATAAGTGCGCTTAGATGTGCTGAGTGAGCTTAGATGTGTGCTGAGTATGCTTAGATATGCTTAGTTAGCTTAGATGTGTGCTGAGTATGCTTAGATATGCTTAGTTAGCTTAGATGTGTGCTTAGTTAGCTTACATAAGTGATTACTATGCTTAGATACGGGATGACTACGTTTAGTTGGCTTAGACGTGTGCTTAGTTAGCTTACATTAGTGATTACTATGCTTAGATATGCGCTAACTACGCTTATTTTGCTTTTTAATGTGCTGAGTGTGCTTAGTGTGCTTAGATATGCACTAAATGTGCTTAAATATAAGCTGAGCTGCTTAGTACGCTAAGATATGCTCTGGTTATGCTTACTTTGCTTAAATATGCGCTTAGCATGCTTTGATATGTGCTGAGTTAAAATATAAGCAGAGTTGCTTAGTTAGCTGCGATATTAGCTTAGTACGCTTAGATAAGCGATGACTATACATATTTTGCTGAAGGTGCTTAGTTAGCTTACATAAGTGATTACTATGCTTAGATATCTGCTTATTGCGCTTGCATATGTACTAATTACGCTTAGATGTGTTAAGTGAGCTTAGTTATGTGCTAAATGCGCTTAGATGTGATTAGTATGCTTAGATATGCTGTAAGTGCGCTTAGTTAGCTTAGAAATGTGCCCAGTATGCTTAGATTACTCAAAACCATGGCTCTTCGAACTCTAACAGGCTCCAAAGAAGACAATAAAATCCGCCTGTGTGGTTATGGCCACAGTTTTTCGTGACACAAACATACCCATCTTCAACAATTATGTGCTGAGTATGCTTAGATATGTGCTAAATGTGCTTAGATGTGATTAGTTAGCTTTGATACGTGATTACTATGCTTAGTTTGCTTTGATGTGTGCTGAGAGCGCTTAATTAGGCTGAGTTAGCTTAGATGTGATTAGTTAGCTTAGACATTTGCTTACATAAGTGCTTAGTATGCTTAGATATCCGCTTAGTGCGCTTACATATGTACTAATTATGCTTAGATATGTGCTGAGTGAGCTTAGATATGCGATAACTCTGCTTATTTTCCTTAGATGTGTGCTGAGAGTGCTTAGATTTGCTGAATAAGCTTGGATGTTTGTTTACATATGTACTTATTATGCTTAGATATGTGCTGTGTTGATTAGTTTGCTTACATAAGTGCTTACTTAGCTTAGATATGCGCTTAATGTGCTTATTTTGCTTTGATATGTGCTGAGTTAGCTTAAATTATAAGCCGAGTTAGCTGCAATAATAGCTTAGTATGCTTAGCACAGTTACACATGCTTCTTACGCTTAGATATGCTGCAAGTGTGCTTAGTTAGCTTAGAAATGTGCTCAGTATGCTTATATTGCTCAAAACCACGGCTCTTCAAACTCTAAAAGACTCCAAAGAAGACAGAAAAATCCGCCTGTGTGGTTATGGCCACAGTGTTTTGTGACACAAACATAACCATCTTCACCGATTACTTGGGAATCAAGGTCAAACGATAACTTTAGAGTATTACGTGTCGTTATTTCACCAATTGAGCGAATAAATCACGGAAAAACATCCCCTTCCATCAAGACAACGCACACGTTTTCCAGCCCAAAGATCAAATGTATACCTTTAAAATGTCCAATGGACACTTACCGTGGTCTTTATTCTTGTACAGCCACTTGTTCCCATCTTCCATCAACACCTTGTCCCTTTCGAACGCAGCGTTGACGAAACCGTTGACAAAACTGGCTGCCAGGTTCTGCCTGGCCGAGTCTATTTGCCCCCCTCCGTACGAAGGGCGGGAATTCTCCAGGTGAGACTTGTAAACGTCTTCCGGGGTCTTGGGCTCCATTATGTCCAACTGAAAACGTTAAAATCGTCAGCCCGTTGACCCTTTTTTCATATTTTTCCGACTTCAACATCAAAAATAACCAAGATTTTCATGAATTCCATAGAAAAAGCTTAAAAATAAAGGAGCAGAAGACAGGTTTAGCGAAATACTCAATCTTTAAGTGTTTTTTATTAGAAAAAGGAGCACTTATTTGGGAGAAATCCTCGTTTCAGTGACATAAAATGTCAGATTACACAGAAAAAGCACATATTGGTCTTTCATTACATCAAACTCCTGATGTAATACAATATCNTGTCTGTCCATCTGTCCCCCTATTTATCTCGGAAACGGCTTGACTTAGAGATCTGAAACAAACTGCATTCTGTTTCTAAGATTTAAAAACCCCCATTCAAAGTATTCTCATCTCTGTAAAAGGCCCAGGTTCGAACCCAGGAGCACAAAATACGATTCCATAAGAGATGTATGTAAAGTGCCATTTCATGACTTGCAGAGGTCGTTTCTTTTGCAAATTTAAATTAGCAACAATGGTCCTAGAAAGTCGAGAAGAGTGTCAAAAGAAAGGAAAATGATCATAGATTCTTATTTTACTCGTGAAACATTCATATAGATTCAAAATTTCAAGAATTCTGATAAAAAACACAGAAATTTTGTAAAATTTCTGGGAAATAAACAACCCTTCCCTATGACGACCAATCATTGAATGTTGATTTCATGAATTATCCCATGTAAGTGCACGGGGAGAACCAGTTCTCAGAACTACCAGAAATATATTGAGTTATTCTGATCTTAAAACAGAATTATTTGTGCTTAGGAGGACTTTATATATATGATAAGAGATGTATTTTTAAACTAAATTAAGTTCTGTCATCCTTGAAGGGCATTTAATAGTAATATTATTACACGTGGAAGTTAAAATATAAGTTGATATATGTAAATAACTTTACCTCACGGGCCAAGTTGATGAAATGGCTGGCCAAATGAGCGTTGGACATTATGTCAACCAATTCGTCGTATTCTGGGACGTTNCTTGAAGGGCATTTAATAGTAATATTATTACACGTGGAAGTTAAAATATAAGTTGATATATGTAAATAACTTTACCTCACGGGCCAAGTTGATGAAATGGCTGGCCAAATGAGCGTTGGACATTATGTCAACCAATTCGTCGTATTCTGGGACGTTCTCGTTCAACTCGAGGAAGATCTTCTGCCTCCCGAGCATGTACGCCAGCTGCTTCTGAACTGACCTGTCCAATCATCAAAAAATTGCATTATAATTGAATATCTACAACAGTTGAACTAAATGTAGAAGCCACTTTTTTCCCATAAGAAAGCATTTGGTGGCCACTTTAACAGGCAACTCAATGTATTTAAATAGCACAAAGTTGCGCAACTGATACGAGCCACTGTTATCCCATAAGGAAGCATTTGGTGGCCACTTTATCAGGCAACTCAATGTATTTAAATCTAACAAAGTAGCGCAACTGATATGAGCCACTGTTATTCCATAAGAAAGCATTTGGTGGCCACTTTGAAAAGGCCACTCAATGTATTTAAATTACCCATAATGCACCGTGGAAAAAAAGTCTGGAACTCGCATAAAAAAATCAAAGTTTTGATGGCTGATCGTGGCAAAACGGGTTTCATTTTTAGTATTTATTGTCAGCCAGGTTGTGCTGGTGGCTTTTCTGTGACCACTTGGCGTAATTTTTAGGACCCTTGGGCCCTGACGAGAAAATATCACTTTTAGGGCCTTTGGGAGGGGATTTTTGGATTCATTGAACGCTTAAACGATTGGCCAACATTCGTATCATGACAGAGGCCCAAAATTTCGTCAATATCTCAACAAAGGGCCCTTTTATCGTCAATTACCCCTTTCTTCATTCTGGACGAACAAAAAATGGCAATAAAAGGGCCCCTTCTTCAGGTACTAACGGAATTTTGGGCCTCAGTAATGATACAAACACAATAAAATTACTTACAGCTCATTATATACAAGTATCACTTTGCAAAGTTCTCAAAAACTGTTTTTTCTGTGTCCACGGAAAAGCCACAACCAAACTGGCTGACAAAAACACGATAATTACAGCCTCTCGCAGTAACAGAATCGCGCAACGCAAGTGGAAACACGCAGGTTAACATTAATGAAGAGCCAGAAAGCAAGGTTGCCAATAGATGGATAAATTGACTGCTTCAGAACAGAGTGGGGTCAGTTTTACCCCAGGAAGGGGTTAGTTAGACCCCAGGTGAGTCGATTAGATTGATCGCTTGAGGGGGTATTCAGACCTGAGTGGGGTCAGTTTTACCCCAAGGAAGTTGTTACTTAGACCCAAATGGGGTTACTTAAACCCCCAAATGGGGTTAGTTAGACCCCAAGTGGGAGCATTTGGACCCCAAATCAGGGGGTTAGTTAGCCCACAGGTGAGTTGATTACATTGATCGATTGAGGGGATATTTAGACACGAGTGGGGTCAGTTTTACCCCAGGCAGGGGTTAATTAGATCCCAAATGGAGTTACCTGGAGATCTCTATGAGATACAGATCTAAGTGAGATCTGTAGCGATTTAAACTTAACTTAAAAGGCTTACGTCAGTTACGTCTCTTAGAAAAGTATCTTAGGAATAAAAGTTACAGTTGCATCACTTGTACCACCCAATGGGGCCCGCCAGACCCCAGGGGGTTAGTTAGACCCCAAGTGAGTTGGTAGAGGGGGTATTCAGACCAAAGTGGGGTCATATTGACCCCAGTTAGCCTAGTGGGGTAATTTATACCCCAAATTGGGGTCAGTTAGACCCCGAGTGAGACTGTAGAGGGAGTATTCAGACCAAAGTGGGGTCATATTGACCCCAGTTAGCCTAGTGGGGTTATTTTCACCCCAAGTTGGGTTTGGTTAGACCCCGAGTGAGTTGGTAGAGGGGGTATTCAGACACAGGTGGGGTCATATTCACCCCAGTTAGCCTAGTGGGGTTATTTTCACACCAAGTGGGGTTTAGTTAGACCACAAGTGTGTTGGTAGAGGTGGTATTCAGACCCAGGTGGGGTCAGATTTACCCCACTGGGGTTATTTGCACCCCAAGTGGAGGTTAGTTAGACCACAAGTGAGTTGGTAGAGGGGGTATTAAGACCCAAGTGGGGTCAGATTTACCCCAGTTAGCCCAGCGGGGTAACTGGGGGTAAATCTGACCCCACCCCAAGTTGGGTTTAGTTAGACCACAAGTGAGTTGGTAGAGGGGGCATTCAGACCCAAGTGGGGTCAGATTTACCCCAGTGGGGTTATTTACACCCCCAAATTGGGGTCAGTTAAACCCCTAGGGAGTTGGTAGAGGGGGTATTCAGACCCAAGTGGGGTCAGATTTACCCCAGTGGGGTTATTTACACCCCCAAGTTGGGTTTAGTCAGACCACTTACAGATCCTTGCAGGAGGTGAAGACGTTCTCGATCAGCTTCATGTCATTCAGCTGCATGGCCAGCACCAGCGCCTGAGGGTATTGGCCAAAGCGCTTGAAGAGGCGCAGCGCACACTGGAGCAGAGTGGTGTTCTCGGGATCTGGGACGTACGGGACGCAACTGGAATTCAATTGGCGGGATGCAGTGATCAGTAAACTCGAGGTGAGGAAACACCACCGGAAAAGTACAGCATCGACTTAAAAAACTTACAAAAGCAAAGTGTTGAATTGAAGCCCAAAATACTTTAATTTCCATAAGAAATTCACGTCAAGTTTCAATCTCATACCCTGCAGACTTTGTCTATTTCGCAAAATTAAATTAGAAATAATGGTCCTAGAAAGTCAAGACGAGTGTCAAAAGAAAGGAAATTGAATAAAGATTCTTATTATACTCATAAAATATTAACATATATTCAAAATTACGANGAAATTGAATAAAGATTCTTATTATACTCATAAAATATTAACATATATTCAAAATTACGAGAAATTTGATAAAATATACGAAAATTTTAGGAAATTTATTGAGTATAAACAACCATCTCCTTGACTACCAATGCCATGTCTTGCAGAGTTAGTTTCTTTTGCAAAATTAAATAAGAAATAATTGTCCTAGAAAGTCGAGACAAGTGTCAAAAGAAAGGAAAATGATTATAGATTCTTATTTTAGTCATAAAAGATTCATAAGGATTAAAACTTGCGAGAAATGTGATAAAATACAAGGAAAATTTGTAAAATTTTGTCATTGTAAACAAGTTCCCTTGACGACCAATTTCATATCTTGCAGGGTTCGTTTCTTCTGCTAAATTAAATAAGAAATAATGTCCCTAGGAAATCGAGACGAGTGTCAAAAGAAAGGAAAATGATTAAAGATTCTTATTTCAGTCATGAAATATTAATTTATATTCCAAATCGCGATAATTTTGATAAAATCCACGGAAAATCTGTAAAATTTTGCTTTAATAAACAACCCATCCCCTTGACGACCAAGGTTATTGATGAATTCGAGCTGATGCATTATCCCATATGAATACACGGGGATTATACGCCCGTACATAATTAATGGTACGAAATAATGACATTATATGAATAGCAGGCAATTTTTTGAGATTCCAGTATAAACTTATTATGAATACAAATCACACACACTTAAATACGGCCATTTTAAGAGTATTTCTTAACCCGATTTACCAACCAACCGCTCTGACAATGAGTCTTTCGCAATCCGTCGCCAAGTCCAGAGTTTGTTTTAAATTCGAGAGACACACCCTCGGCGACGGTAACCACGGCAACCCACAGCTCGGGTTTGCGAGTCTTTTATGCATTCAATTCACACGTTTACCTTGTCACGGAAGCATTTCTGTCTTAATTCTGTTGTTTTTTCTGTTGTTAATTCTGTCTTAAAGCTGTTTTAATTCTGGGTATTTATTTTCGGTAAATAAAGTCATTAAATCTAATTTTAATTTCGAGATGCGAGAATTTTGACTCGCTAGCTGGGTCATGGAATGAATTCAACTCTTATATAAATTTACCAACGTAATGAAAACATTCAAAGGATATATTACCTCTGAAACACGACGGAAATTAAATTTCTGAGTTCTGCGGGTGATTTTAACAGACTATTTCAATTACTATGTTTATTTTACTTTGATATGTGTTGAGTGCACTTAAATTATAAGCAGAGTTGCT
>KZ309517.1:11482-65335 GCA_000376725.2 Ladona fulva
GGGGGTCGTCTTATACGCCGGGAATATGGCAGCAAGGAGGAGAGAGGGACGGAGGAGAGGTGGCCGCACTGAACAAACACTTCATGCTAAGTACCATGATGTCATAAGCATTTTAATTAAAAATTTCTATATTGAAATCAAATCTGATGTTTTTTTATTTACCGGTAGTGTACGTTGGAAAAGGGGTAGTCTTATACGGAGAGTATAGCACAAATTCTATATTTTAACTGGAAAAGTTGAGGGTCGTCTTATACGCCCAGTCGTCTTATACGCCGGAAAATACGGTATTTATATAATAGTGATACTGTGTTTTTTTCTGACATATTGTCTCATTCCCTTATGTCCTAAAACAAAAATTGACTTACAGTTTTCCTTCTGCATACTCATCAATTTTGAGCTCATTAACTGTGCATCATTGGCTACTTTCCTTCTTTCAGCTTCAAGACTGTGTATCTGTTCTTCTTGAGCTTTGATGTTTCTATTCAGTTTGATGATTTCCACATTTTCTGCAACTCTGCGACTGTGGTATTTGAAATTATACTGAACTAAGACAATGAATTATAACTAAAATAACTTCTAGTCTTTGTTCATTAATTATAGTAATAATACAACCTTTTGAAATAAAATTAATCCAAGAAATAAAAACCAGAATCCATTTAGTATTAGAAACTCAAATGGATTCAAATTTTAATTTCAACTAATGACCAAATGTCAGAATAAAAATGTTTACTATCAAAATAAGATGGTATGCTCAGATAAGAATAGCTGAAGATAGTTGAAGGAGATATGTGAGTTATGACACAGGGAAGCATATGCACATCAACAATCATTTGTGAGATTTTAGCAGCTATGAAATTTGTTATCTAAAAAATGAAAACATAAAGGAAATAACAACTGGGTAACTAGCTTAATTACAATACTACTTTTAGCTAGAGAGGTGTTACTGTAATTTAAAATTTTTCCATAAAACCAGATTGCTCTACTGGGCATCTATGAGCCATAGTGTTGTTCAAATTAAAGACTTTTTCCTTCATTTTTTTTCCATACCTTGTTTCCAAAACCTTAAATACTTTATCATATATGATGCTTCTACAATTACAAGAAAGTTTGCTTCACTTCAGGTGCTTCAATCACTTTTATTACTGAATTACACTTACTTCTAGTTTCATGAGTGACCACAAAACACATTAAGTTTAGATGTGCAGTTTAATTTGAAACTGAAGAAACTGCGATGGATTTAAATAGGGATGTGTCTTTTCCTACGGTTACTTATTGCAGGATACTAAGAAATGAATTAAATGTCCCATAAATTTTATTGGTTAATTTTTATTAAAAATTTAGTTTTAATTTAAAATTTATATAAACTTTGTAAAAATACATACATCTTTGCAAAGTTAATGCAATGGATGCACAGAGAACTGATATTACAGGAATAAAACTTGGAAGAATTTAGAAGATAAAATAATTCATACCTTGTTTGCTCAAGATTCATTGCTGACGTATGTGCAGCAGCAGATGCAGCAGCTAATGCAGCTGCCATTCGAGATCCTTCTTCTTGCACATGAGCTAACTCATCTTCCAAAGCTTGAACACGAGCATTGCTTTGCTCTCGCAATGTTTCTAATTCCTATTTAACAGAAAAACAGAAGAGGTGAAGCCAGAGTTTTTAATCAGTAGCATAAATTGTGATTATTGTGAGAAATCATTGATTTGAAATGGAAGCATAGGCTCATAAATGTCATCATTCAAGAACATGAGGGATGAAATAAATGTGTGTAATAATTACTAGAAATTTCTCTGTTACCTCTTTTGCAACAATAGCCTCCAGTTTGATACAAAAAAAGAAATCAGATCTGAATGTATCCCCCTTTTACTTTCAACTTTCAAGCTGAGGGTAAGTAAAGATTGGTGCATAAGAGGGAGGAATTCATTGATGTGTATTTTTTGTTTCAAGAAAAGTTATTTTCTGGTCTTTACTATGGTTATGGATTATTATAGATTAAAAGGATGAGGATAGTTTGTTAAGTAACAGATGTTTAGCAAAATTTGAGGAGAAAGAGCTGTTCAGTAAGGATTTCTTATGTTAGTTAGAGTAGGCATAAGAATTTCAGCCTGTTTGACTGATATAAAGTTATACTTTGACTTACAAACCACTCTACATTTGAACTTTTTGATATAATAACCTTTTTCTTACTTTATTTTAACCTCTAGAACCTGTATACTCCATCACAATCTTCAAACTTAAAATTTTAAGGAGGAATTTAAGGTCTCCCACTTTCCGGGCAGGTATTCTAACCACTCTGGTGGTTTAACAGTGTATCATGGTAATTCAGTGGTTAGAATACCTGCCTGGAAAGTGGGAGACCTAGGTTTGAGTCCCATTCATGTCGCTATTTTTCACACTTGTTATTCCTTTAAAATTTTATACTCCAAAACTTTTTAGGGATCATTTATCCTTTTGATAATTAATGAAGGAATGGAGATTTATAGTCTGTTTTTATTTTGTTCAAAAACTTAATTGCTAAATATAAGTTTTCTTTTTTAATTTCACATTTATACATCAAGTAAAGCCTCAAGTGAATAGATTTAATAGAAGGAATGATTATTTACAGGAGATAATATTTTGGTGATATCAGACAGGTCATCCAACTGCCTTTGACTCCTGCTAATCCTGAAACAAGCAGGATGCAATGATTTGGTTCCTCACAATTGAAGGCAACTTGGTTTCATGAGACCAAACAGAAAAATTCAAGTAGTGCACTGTGAAGCAGACATTGATTCTAACTATGTGATAATGATATTTATAACCAGTGTGGAAGCCAGAAGAAAAGATTATATATCAAATAGATGAAACAAAACCGTAGGATGCAGGGAGTAATAAGTAGACCAGAACTGACATAGGAGGCTACTAAAGAAGATATAGATTGCTAGCATGGGATCTGGATAGGCACAATAGAAGCATGGCTTGGTCCATAGGGAAACACGAGACTAAATACCCAGAGATCTACCTTAAGAGATGATCTGCACTAGAAATTGTACTTGATATTGGTTGAGGAATAGGGGCAGGCAGAAGAATAATTCCAGAACCAAGAATTACTCTTCTGAGCTCATCAGAGACTAAAGCATAGAGCAATATTATAAGAAATAGAAGGGACTTACATATGAGGCAGAATATTTGCAATGCAGTTTGTATAGTGTTCTTCGTAGAGTTTTAAATAAAACTAAGTTAATACATTCCTTTCACACATCGGCTGGCATCAAATATTTTAAGATATGAAATTTATTTGATAAGGTAATATTATACAGAAATGGTAATCTAAAATCTGATTTATGACTTTCAGATAGAGATTAGTCTGGTCTAACAAATTTAAATAATTAATGCAGAATAAATCTCATTGTTAATTTTGAGAACTATCCTTTTAACCTTAAATAACATTATGTGATACTATTCTGTTAACCTTGTTTCACCAAAATAAATATATAGTGAACCTTTTCATAGTTCAAAAGCTGGTTTCTGAGCTTAGAAATCTCCTGTTCCATAAATGGACATGAGCTTGCTGGCATTGAAGGCTGGTCTGTGATTTCAACATTTGTATTTGATGTTACCGGTCTACTTCCAGATGAACTTGATGGTACTCTATAATGTTAACAGAATGAATAAACAGAATCAATAAAAATGGAAACATGGATTGGGAGCTTGTATGCTAATGATCAACCTATTTGAGTTAATTCAAAGTATAATAAATAATTTTGATAACCTTCTAATCTAATATAAATGCCTTTACGCAGGTAGACGGGGAATTTTTTAAACTTTATAAATGCTGATTGCATCAAAAACTCCATATCTACTTTTCTTATATGCTAGAATTTTGGGTCAACTGACCATCAAAAAACCCCCCAAAAACATTATTCATTGCCATCAATTGAGGCTAAGTAAAAAGTAACAGGCCAGTTATGGAGTCATATCATCTGCTTTATTATTCTATTTTCAAAGATATTTTAGAATATGCGTCAAATTCCTAACTTAGATGTTTATGAACTGAACAACTGAAAAGAAATGACAGAGCACATGAGAAGAACATTTAATAGAGGGTTGCTTTAAATCTTCTAAAATAATTACTTGGGTACTGTGATTTTTCAGCATTTCAGTAGTACTTTTGCAATGTAAAAAAAAACCATTATTATTAATTTTCCATTTTAAAAATTGCCCATTTGCTGCTGATACAGATCTCTAAAAGCCATAGACAATTCATTTTACTTTTCTTGTTTTAACTAGGATTTTCCAAATTGTCTTTGATGGCAATCCATCCACCTTCTGACACTACATTCTCTTACCTCACTTTATGCAACATAACTTAAATTTGAGAAGAAAAGACTAGAATTAGAGGGATGCTCTGCTATTTACCCATCTCAAATGACTGCAATGTTTGTTTTTTTGAGGGAGGAAAAACTTTATAAGTGGTTTAGAGAGTTAGATATGAGAGCTGACATACCCTATGATTTAGCTTTTTGTAAAAGTTGTTGTACATAATGTCGAGAAGAATAATTTTTAATGTCCTAAGTTAATTATTCACTTTCACCATAGTATATCAGTGAGAGTGATAAAAAATACTAGGTAAGAGAACAGATTTACATAATTTAAAACAATTTCTAGGCACTACTGTCTCACCATACCTTGCAGTGTCTGAGCATGAGAAAATTTATGGCATATGACAAATTTTCTTAAAGAGATTTATCTACTAAATCCATTCAGAACCTCCTATACTTGAAAGTGGAATTTAAAAAAATACTGTCAAAATTTCATTTCAGCATTAACAATATAACAATTGAGAAAACTGCAGCTTGTCAGCTAAGAATTGCAATTTCAGAAAATGGTGTTACAAACTGATTATCCGACTATTTCTATTTAGAGTTACATTTATTTCTAAAAGCTCCACTTATAACCTAAACAAACTGTAGTTTTAGTGAGAAATAATATTCTAATAGATATCTGAAATCATATTAAAATTTGATAAATAAGTAGAACATATTTATTCTTTCACCACAAATGTTTTAATTATGGATATTGACATTAGATTCCAAAAAATAGACATTAGATTGAGCATACTGAAAATTCAAACCTTGTAAAGTCAGTATTTGATGATGAACGATTACCAAATCGCTGAGGGCTCTTATGAGTTACACGAGAAGGGTGGAGGGTTGAGAGCTGGATGCCAGCAACCTGAAAGATGTATCCATAACATGTTATGAATTGTCTTTAACACTTCAGTTCTTCCCCACAGGATTCTATCGTATCTTAATCTCACAGAGAGTTTTATTAGCAGTAAAAGTTGTCTATATATAACCATGTACTATTTTCATTGCAACTTATATTTTTAATTTAAATTATAGTTTCCAATATTTAACTTATTACACCACTTTGGTGCGAATGCATCACAAAAACTATTATCACTTCTTAACTCTATCCTACTGGCATTTTTTGTACATAGTAAGGAATGATTGTGGCACACCTTTAATAATTTGGAATGACAAATATTTGCTTTGCAGAAGAAAAAACAGGAAACTTTTATGATAGTATCAAGTTATTTAAAGTTAGTTAAACTAAGAAATGGCATGGAAAATATTGTTTATTTCTTTAAAGAGAAAAATTATTAAGAAGTCACAGGAAAGGATATTGTTAAAAATACATGCTAACTCACCAATAGTTTATCCCGTAAAAGTTGATTTGACCTTTCTAACTCATCCACTCGGCCAATAATTTCCTCAACTTCCAAATCAGAATATTTTTGTGGGCAAGACCCCTTATTTTGTGAACTACGCTGTTCTGAAACTAACCTCAGCAATTTTGCAGCTAACCTATAAGGAAAAGAATGCAAGAAAAAATTATACAGATAATTTTTTTTTGAACAGAATAAAACAGAGTTTTCCAAGGAGAAGGATTGAAATGGCTACCGTCATGCTTAGTGGATAAAGGTATGTATTGTTAAAATATTATTCTATTTTTTTACACCTTGCAATGACATCATAAGTACATATTTTTGCTGATATGTTATCATTTTATGCTCATTGAACCTTGAGGTAGTACCAAATAGATTGGCTGGGCAGTTAAAAGAATGAAATATTTTTAGAGGAAACTCAATATTCACATCCGAAGCATGTTTAAGTGGAAGCCGTGACACATAGGTGTTGTAGCATACCGCTTTACATGCATCATTAAAATAAATTATCAATCACAGGAGAAATTTCAGATTTGTACCGGTATTACAGGGGTATAAAAATGGTTGATTTGCAAAATTGGACATGCAGGCAGATTTTTATTCTGTGCTTTGGTGCATGCAAATACTTATATCTAAGAAAGGCATTTCGGCCAAAATATTTTTGATTTCTCTTAACTAACTAGCTACAAGGAAAAAATTATGAAAATCTGAGATGGTTAGCATGGGTCCCCCCCAAATATTGGTTAGATGGACATGGAATGACCCAGGTAACAAAATAAAAAATTTTGAAAAAATATCATTAAATCACACTCTTTTGAAATGGAGACATGTATGTATCTCTCGTTGCATATTTAATAAACAATACTCATTAACTGATGGATGAGCTATGCGGGATTTGCAGCATTGTGTGATAAGACCTATGACGTTTTGCCGACTCAGCCGTCAGCTTCTTCAGGTAGAAGTGAATGAATTGCCTGAAGAAGCTGACGGCTGAGTCGGCAAAACGTCATAGGTCTTTAAATCTAAAAGGAAAAGGAACACGGCTGTTGTAAGACATCAGACTTAGATAAAAGCTCCAAATAGCTGTTGTTTGCGAAGAAACTAACCGTTGGAGAATTCCCACCAGTGGGGGTTGGGGTTCTCCGTGGTCACGCTAAGCAAGTATTGTTCTCAGTTATTCTTCTCTCCCGAAGATGGCAACTTAGTTGTCGAAATACGTATCGAGAACAATACTTGCTTAGCGTGACCACGGAGAACCCCAACCCCCGCTGGTGGGAATTCTCTAACGGTTAGTTTCTTCGCAAACAACGGCTATTTGGAGCTTTTATCTAACTCTGATGTCATAGGTCTTACCACACAATGCTGCAAATCCTGCATAGCTCATCCATCAATGGAACCTGTACGCAGCAAAAGCCTTAGAATCAAAAATACTCATTAATAATGAAAGACTGAGGAACACAAAGAACGAGTAAAATATTTATTTTGGACTTCCATGGTCCTTAGCAAAAGCCAGTATCAAATTCATGTGGAAACAAAATTTTTATGAGATCTAAGCTATTACATACGACTAAAACATAAATGAAAATTTCATTAATGGTGTCAGTTATGTAACTGAGATGGAAATAAATTACAATTCTAATTCATAATTTGAGTTGTCCCCATAAGTGGGTTGACATTTGCAGTTAGGGAAGGGTATTTGGCAACAAAAAATATGTGCCTAGAGCTAAATTATAAATTCATTTTCAATTATCAACCCTCATCAACTAAACACATTATTAAGTTGAGGGAATGCAAATAATTCATAATCATATGATAACAAAAATACTTCTTTGAGATGAAATGTCAGGGAAGTAACTAAACCTCTTACCAAAACAGGGCAGGAAGAGTCAATGAAAAGCAGGAGTCAGGACACTTATCTTATAGAACAATATCAACATGAATATAAGATGATACAGGCTCATGAGGAAGGCATGCTCAGAAGGTAAGCAGTAAATTGAAATCTAACCTCAATAACACCTTTTTCAAAAGTGTATTAACTACAATCTTCAAACATGGAGAATTCTGTATGGCTGTATTCACCGGAAGGTAACAGCAGCAGAGTTGGTAGTGAAGTGGTTGGTATTATTTTTCCAATTTGTCAATAAGAAATTCATTAGCAGAGTATTACTATTTTATTTGCAAGAAGGATTTGACTTGAAATTCAAAGGAAGACAGTGATTAAGTTTTCAATCTGAAAAACTGCGACATGACTGGGACTATGTTGCTATTTTTCTTATCTGTTACCTTGGGTATTGTTTTATCCAGTGGTTTTAAGGCACATACCTCTATGAGCAAAATTAAACATTTTTTCCTTTTCTTTGGTTAATTTTTTGTAATTTGAAACGTTGAGACAAAGAAAAAGTTGCCTGTGAGAGTTGTGACAATCATATGAAAATTCTGAATGATTATCCTTTCTGATGATGGTATTTTATGTACACACTTAACAGATAATTCCAGATATCCCTAAGTTTTATTGGAAAATAATCGATAATAAAGCAACTTTTCGTTAAATACATGGATACGATGGCTGACTATGCAGATAAGTCAACATTGACATTTTTTCTTAAATTTGTCAAAATTAACTAATAAATAAAAAAGCTACTAAACGCACCTTCTTATCTTTTCTTCTTGATTATGACAGTGCTTTTTCAGAGTCATATTTTCTTCAATATATCTTAAATAACGATTTTCCAATTCATCTCTGTCCAGTTTTGCCGCGTAGTGTCCAGATGTCGATTGACTGAAATCTATGACAAAAATACATCAAACTTCCGTCATTTACTAATTTCAGTATTAAGGTAGACAACTTACTGCTTCGATTAGATGATCTATACGAAGAAGTGCAATATTTTTCATCGCTGTCTTTAACTGGCACTACGTCTCTCTCGGGATCGTTTGCCATGTATATATATATACTTATAGACAGCTGTGGCAATTAATACTAACTTGTATTTCTAGTCATTAATAAAACAAACTTAGGGAAAGAATGTCATTTCAAACAGTTGTATTTCTGAAAAAGAATACTCAGCTTTTCAATCAGACTCATCATTATGAGCTTAAAATAAATACGAGCATTGGAAACATGTATTGACAAAATCAACAACAAATTTTGAATGTTTATTTTGACGAATTTAGTGCGTCTTTTTACGCAATACGGAGGAAATCGTATCGATTGTATCGTTATGAGGTTATAGGTAGTCAGATACAGTTTCAAAACAAAAAAAAATTTTATTAAATTATTTAAGGTAAAAAGACTTCGAAAATTTTGTTAAGTACCACTTTAAACCTCACCGGTTATGTAACGCGCATGTACTGGCGTTGGTGGATCTATTGTAGGGGGCCATGACCGCCGTGACACTGGAGAGTCGTTCATTGGCGTTGATTACCGGCGTGGAGTTAGCTGGTTAAATTCTCGTCTTTAACTTTCTGCATGTTTTAAAGCATGAGTGTAACATCTTAAGTACTGTGTAGAAAATACGGAGTTTTGCATTCAAGGAGGAAAAAAAATAATTTAGAAATGGAGGCTCAGGAAACGGTTCATATTGATGGAGGTGTTTTAGAGGGAGTAAGTTCTTCATTCTAATGCTTTTAGAAATGCGTTTATGCCCATTTCACGCTGTTTAAATGTTTTTTAGGGAGGGCAGATCTTGCGAATCGCAGTTTCTTTAAGTGCTATCATGGGTATTCCTATTCAAGTCGATAATATTCGAGCTGGCCGTGGCACTCCAGGACTTCGTCCACAGCACATAGCAGGCTAGTGTGATGAGAAATGTTTTTTGTATGAATTAAAATAATACTTAAGTGCTATAGCAATCGCAGCTCAACTAGTTACTATTACATTGACAATTTATTATTTGGTATTTAAGGTTTGAAACTTGTTAATGTTATGTGTGGCGGGAAACTAACTGGAGCAGATATAGGATCTACTGAAATTTCATTTATTCCTGGCCCGGTTCTTGGAGGTGAATACAAGGCGGACCCGCAGACTGCTGGGTATGTAAGAATATTGAGTATTTTCCTGTTTGTTGTAAAGGGAGAGGTAAAAGAGAAGTGTGAACCATCAGCCTAATATCTAATGTATATCTATCGCCAAATAAGAGTCTAGGGTTGTTGTAAAATTACCAGAAAAACTCATTTTTTTTGCTGAGATTATTTTCAGAATGAGCTGTTAATTACCTAATGGTGAGAATTATCAATATTCGGGTTCTTACAATCTCTCAATCCGTTTTGTAGATTAGGGAAATTTTTATGACTAAGAAATTAATGAGTTTTAGATTATTTGTTTGTTGGATGTCATTATTATTGTTCACTTTCATTATTTCTTCCTAGTAAATTTTCTTTTAAAATTGTTTTACAGGAGTATTGCTCTACTAATGCAAGTAGCTCTTCCTGTTGCTATATTTGCTAATTCCCAAGTAACGTTGAATCTCAGAGGAGCAACCAATGCTGACATGGCCCCACCTATTGATTATATGGAAACGGTGAGATGCTGTCATTGTTCGCATCCATTACCTGTTAAAATAAAGCATTTAAAAAGTTGATTTGGTAAATCTTTGATAGTGGTTCGTCAGCTCAAAAAACTAGATTTACCGTCGATTTTACTCAATGTTAGAACATTTTAAAATTAAATTTTAAGATTAGGTTTCACATCCACTCATAGATTTTCTGGAAATTCAAGATTCCTTCGTGAAAGCAGGACATAACAAGTGTATTTACAGGTTTTTGACTTTTATGCTTGGGGTAAAATTTTGTATGTAATGTTTTATTCAATTATAATGTCTGTGAAGACAATTTCAATTAGTGCGTCTGGAAATTATTTATCATCCATGGAGCTTAATTGCTCTGTTTGCCCATCAATGTTGTTGTTTTTATTTAATTTGTAAAATTATTATATCGTGATTCGTAAGTTAAAATTTTTATTCTACACTTTGGTTATTAAATAAGAATATAATGAAAATGATTTTACGTATATCCCTAGTTTGTGGATATTCTTATTTGAAAAGGAAATTGCTCGAAGACAGGCAGAAAAGAATAATCTAATCCCTAGAAATTGAGACTTGCTAGTATAGTGAAAGAATTAATCTATCTATATATATAAAGCAGAAATTCTGTGGGTTTGTGTGTCTGTTTGTTTGCGATTGGAGTCCACACCGTTTGTCCGATTTGCATCAAACTTTGCGTAGGTGTTCTCCGTGAGCCGATGGAAGTACTGTCAACTTTTCATTCGCAAAATTTGCTGGGTTTGAACCAAGATCGTTCAGATAGATTTCCATAAAAAATACATGTAAAGTTCGATTTTATCAGGTACAGACTTTATTTCTTTTGCAAAATGAAATTAGAAGAAATAGTCGCAAAAGATCGAGATAAGTATCAAAAGAAGGGAAATTGAATACAGATTCTTATTATTGTCGTAGAATAAAGCTTTTGTTTCGAAATTGCGAGAATTTAGATAAAATATTTTGTGAAATTTTGAGGTTGTAAACAACCCGTACCCCTGACGACCAATGCGATTGTTGATTCCGAGTTCATGCATTTTCCCATAAGAAAGCATGTGTATTTAGGCACATTTAAAAGCAATTGATGATATGGAATGGAGGAAATTATTCAGAGGTTTTAACTATTACAGTCACGAACAATTTGTAGTGATGAATTGCAGGGGCAACAAACATACGTAGCACCGTAATGAACTAATGGAAATAAATGGGTAACTTTTTGTCTATCAATTCTTACTCTTGACATATTTAACGATTAGTACCAGAAGTTAGAAATATTGCAAACTTGCACATTAATTTGAGACATGTTAATAATAAGATGGATATTCCATAATGATTCACATTCTTATTGTTGATTGTAGATTTCGGCTTTGAACTTTGATTAGAAAAAATTTTTTTTTTCAATAACATGTTCCATTGGACTAAGATGCGAGGTGTTATTTTCTCTTACGCACAAATTGGTGTGCTATATTGAATCAGACATCCATTTTCCCCGTTGAGAATCAACGGGCACTTCATCTAGTTTATTAATAAGTATTCATGACTGGTAATGTGTTGTATGCAGAACTTTTTCATCTTAATTTTGGTGATATTTTCCTCTAGTTTTCCTGTGACACTTTTTAAACATCTTGATTTCTCAGCAATAGCATACACACCTAGAATAAAATTTTCTAATGAAACATCTTTTCACTATTTAACCCTTATGATGGTGGTCATTAATTTTTTCTGTGAATATTTCAAGTATTCTTTCAACTTTTTGTCCTTTTTTATTAGATGTTTAATTAGTTTGTTTAATACAATTCATCTTGTAAGGAAACATGAATTAAGTAATTTTCAGGTGTTGTTCCTTGGGTGAACATTAATTCAAAATTTTGTTAATGATTTTAGAGTATTAGACATGACTTGTCTTAAAATCATTGAAATATCTGGTGAAAGAAGATGTTTTTGTTGAATTTGTTATCTTCAATTTTTATTCAAAGAATTTTTTCTTTCTTTTAGGTATTCAAGCCTCTATTCGAAAAATTTGGAGGACGAATGTCAATTGATATTAATATGAGGTTAGTAAACCTGTTATTTTAAAATGAACGTGTTATCTCCTCCATTGTATTAAGTTAACTTTTCATCAAGAGCTAAGCTATGGTGAACAGAGAGTGCTTAGTACTGAAAGTGTTTATCTTAGGGCTTTCCAACTGCAAGATACTTTATTTGTATTATCCTTGACCCAACATTGTCATCTAAGTGCAAATTTCAGTAAAAGTATTTTCTTATAATAAAAATGAATTAAAAATGTCAAATATCTAACAATTTGTAGGATTTGGCCTGTTTGATAATCAATTTATAGTAATGGAATTTATCATCATGGCTTCTATGAAGTTTGTGAAAACTAATTTATGCAATGATACCTATAGAAAATGAATAGTTCATTCTATACTACAAGTCCAAGGCCTTCTGCAAAAAAATCTCTTCAGCATTAGAAGAATCATAATGTATATCTGGTACTGCTGCTCTTGGGAAAATAAACTAATAACAATCCCTGGAATCTTTTTCTGAGAAGTGTAATCTGTATGTGACCTTTTTAGAAGAGTTCTTTCAGAGTTATTCAATGAGATAACTTGTCTCTCAATAATAATTATGTTGAATATCCTCATTGATTAGCATGAACAACAATTTATACTTTATTTTGGTATCTTTTATATTCTCTCTGATTTCAATGGAAATTTTAGTTTAACTCTTAAGCATTCAAGTCCTTGAGTCATAATGGAAGCACAATAATCATGCCCAAACCTAATATATGGTATAATAATAATATATAACATGTGAACTAATTTATATATTAGAAAGAAATTATGTGATGATGAAAGAGGAAGAACAACAACATATTCTAGTTACCACGGGATTTAATAAATACTACTCAGGTTTTGACTCAATTTCATCATCAGATAATTCCTCTTTCATCATCTGATGATGACGCCACCTGTGGTAACCTAGGTTGTTTATATCGAATCCTGTGGTGTAACGTTTATAAGTTATTCTTATTCCTCCTTCATCATGAAAAGCTACCACTAAGTTGAGGCTGAAATAGTGGATTAAGTTATAAGATATTTAAGCTTAAAAATAATTAGAGATTTTTTAAAGGAATATATTATAAGTCTCTCATTTTCTATTTGTAATGAATAATCTATTTCAGTAGGCTAGATGTCTTCCATTTTATTTCTGTAGGTGAAAAGGTGATTTGATAATTTCCAACAACTAAAAGAAATGAAACTGGCTCCAATCAGGGGTTACTATCCACGAGGAGGTGGTCAAGTTATTGTGCATGTCAACCCCTTGGAACGAGGAAAATGCCTTAAAGCTGTGCAAATGCTGAGTAGAGGTCCAATTCTTCGTGTCTGGGGGACTGCCTTTGTTGCAGGTGCTTTGCCTATTAAGGTTAGTTATATACTGTGTATCTCTGAAGGTTTTATTTTACTTTCCTGAAATAACTGTGGTAAGGTCATAGGTGTAGAATTTTGCTTAATAACTTCTATGAAGCATTACTCAGGCTTAAGAAATTTTTCTCTCATTATTCATCCCATTAGGTTTATACAGTAAACCCTCACATAGCGCGGACTCAGATAACGCGATTTCGTTAAGACGCGGTCAAAGTTTTGGAACCGATTTCACATAGCGCGGCAGCTCTTCTCGGTAAGACGCGGTTTCAAAAGTACATATTAATCGGAACATATTTGGGAGTCCCGTCCGATCATGGTTCGCTACGTTGTAGCGTTTAAGTGTGTAGTAGCAGGCCAAAAAAGTTCATCCTTTGGGAGAGAATATGGAGTGAATGAATCAACAATACGAACTATACGGAAGAGTGAAGGCAAAATAAGAGCTGAGGTTAGGGCAGGAACTTCTGGTGGCGAGAGAGTAAAGAGAATGTCCAAAATAATTGAGAATTTGAGTGCGGTGGAAAAGTGTTTGTGCCTGTGGATTGAAGACCCAAATCAAAGAAGGGTGCCGTTAAGTTCAGCCACAATGGCTCTATACAACACCTTTTCTGAACAGAATCCAAAGTTTTATTCCAGTGCAACTTTCACTGTAAGTTCTGGATGGTTTGAAAGATTTAAAAAATGTTACAACTACCATAATATGAAATTAGCAGAGGAAAGTGCGTCTGCTGATCATCAGGCAGCTCAATATTTTATCCTAGAATTTTCTGCGTTGATTAATGAGAAAGGTTATCACCCTCAACAGATTTTTAACGCTAATGAGACAGCCTTGTTCTGGAAAAAGATGCCGGTAGGAACCTACATTTCGAAGGAGGAGCGGTTAGCACCTGGGTTTAAGGCCGCTAAAGATCGCCTAACTCTACTTTTTTGTTCGAATGCTTCAGGTGACTTTAAATGTAAGCCGATGATTGTTTATCGTGCTGAAAATCCTCGCGCTTTGAAGGGAAAAAACAAAGTGCATCTACCTGTTTATTGGAAATCCAATCGAAAATCGTGGGTGACTGCAGCAGTATTTACAGATTGGTTTAAATTTTGCTTTGTGCCTCAGGTGAAAGACTATCTCAAAAAAAAAAGAACTTGGATTTCAAGGTCCTCCTAATCCTTGACACTGCCCCGGTGCTTCCAGTTACTTTAGGAAATGCCGATGAGAGCATAGAGGTACTGTTTCTCCCTCAAAATATAACATCAATTTTACAGCCATTGGATCAAGGAGTAATGAAAACGTTTAAGTCGTACTACACTAGGCGCACTTTCAAAAGGTTACTGCAGGCGTTGGAAGATGCTAAATCCCAATGCACCGTCTTGGAGTTCTGGCGTTCATTCAACATCATGGATGCCATTGAAATTATAGTGGATTCATGGAGTGAAGTGAAGGAGTCCACCTTGAACGTTTCCTGGAGAAGCCTTTGCCCAGAGTTAGTGAAAAATTCCGTCGAGTTGCCATCAGTTGAAGAGGATATAGGCGAAATAGTAGACCTGGCAAAAGCTGTCGGAGGAGAAGGATTTGATGACATGCAGGAGAAAGAAGTGGAAGAGTTGCTAGAATCCCACCAAAAGAAGTTGATGGAAGAGGAATTGTTGGATTTGGTTCAGGCCAACGAAAGTATCGAGATTAATGAGGAGGATTCAGAGATGGGAAATGAAAGTGAGCGTTCGAAATTATCTATCAAATCTCGCAAGGAAGTTTTTAACGCACTAGACGGGGTCCAAGAGAAATTACTTTGACTTGATCCGAGCATGGAGAGAAGCTTGAAATGCAAACGGGCGTTTCAGGAAGCTCTATTTCCTTACCGTGAGCTCTACAAGAGTATGAAGAGTCAGGCAAAACAGAATTTCATAACATCGTTCTTCGAGGTTACATTTCGAGAGAGATCTTTTCCTGCCAAAGAAAATTTGGGCTCGGGCGATTTCTCATCCTCCGCAGAGGTCGACATGGAACCCTCAGATAACGACACTTAACTCAGTGGAGAATTAAAGCCTGTTTTGTCTCACCTGTCTGAATAAACAGCATTAACTTCTAAATTTCTAAAAGGTGAGCTATATAATATTTAAGACTCATGAAAATTCCGTATATGATTCTGATGAAACGTGAACTTTACCGTTGATGTTTATGTTTTGAACTTATTTTGTGATTTACTTTTTCATTTTCAGAAGCTTTTGCACTATTTGTAAGGCCAATAAGTCCGAGTCTACTTTTACCTTTAGCCGAGTAATGCCAGGGTTGGAAGCTACTAGTCATAGTGTCGATTATCTCATCCTCCGTGACTCCATCAAAAGACTCATATTAAATATGTAAAAGTGCGAAATATCTTTATGGGTGCAAGTTCCTGTGGACCCCATCTAGTGTCAATGCAATTAAACTTATTTTTTAAAAAGCAAATTTCTTGTATGAAAATTTTATTTCGATAAAACTAGAGGCATTTTCTGAAAAAAAATAAATAAAAGCGGATGATTCTTCACTTACCACGTTCGAATACGAAATAATTTCCTTAGCCACAAATTTTCACAGTGGTCACAAAATTTCGTTCTCGATGAGACAGATTTTTTCAGATTAAGGAACGAAACTCGATATTTCCCGTAATGTAGATGTTACATATAGCGCGATTTCACATTACGCGGTGTTTTCAAGGAACGTATCTTCGCGCTATGTAAGGGTCTACTGTATATGGAATTTAGCCGATTTAACCCACTAGCATTTCAAAGTATGAATATTATGAGCAATCACATGAGTAATTAATTTTTTATTATAGGTATAAAACTATTAGCTTATTGAGTATCAATTGTCTCTCTTTATGCAAAGCTTACAAACCCTATGGTAAAAAACAGAGCATTAGAAGGATATCAGGTTTTTGAGAGAGATATTTGACGTAATTGGTTCATTGATCCACTATAGCAAAAAGAGTCTTGTTTATCTTTATTTCCCTAGCTGGATTTGTTGGCGACACACCTCTCCTTGTGCTCTACTTTCATGTGCATATAGGTGTCTGTGTGTTGCAAATTAATTTTGGATGCTGAGTTTCTACATTATCCTCATGATAGTGTTGAAGTAAAGCATCTGGACAGTGATTTTATACTTTATTACTCAATGTATAAAAAACATTTATTTAGTTCGTAAGTGTAAATGATAAAGGTAAAAAGGTAAGAAAATTCTGTTTACTAAAAATTATATATAGTTTAAGGTAATTGATTGATTTTTAAATGATTTAATGGGCAGCACCCTGGATTTTAGGTTGAGATCTTATGTCTATAGTCATGGTAATGACAGAGTTCATTGCCATAATTGTTTAGATTGATTCATTGTTCTTAAAAATACTTGTTTTATATTTTATCTTTAACTTTGAGGTCATGGTTTCTGGAACATAATATTTGATCATGAAATATCTATTATCATTGCATTCCAGTTGGCTCATGTGATGGCAGGAAGAGCTCGTGAAGTGATTCATAGAAAATTACATGGTGCAGGCACATCAATAGGCTTAGATGTTTCTGCTTTGAAAGAGCCCCCTGGAAAAGCAGTAGCTACTGGATCTGGAATCAAGTGAGTCTTTTTTTATGTCTATTTGGTCAGCAATTCTACTGTCACATGAAGTTTCTTCTTTTCATTAAATAGTGTAATTGTGTGAGGAGCATCCATGCTTTAATATTATGATGGAAATAGTATCATTCATTCTGTTTTCAGAACAGTAATAAGAGAGTTAGTTTGATCACTATATACTTCTCTTTTACGAATAGTTTCTAATTTCACAATCATTGGAGGTTCAGAATCTTTAAGACTTAAATCTCAAGTCAATTTTCAGTTTATATTAAAGCTTTGTTGCAAATAAATAGTTTTTCTTAATTGAAAAACAATGTTAAATTTTAATCGTAACATTTGTTAGAAAAATATTTTCATTCATCTTTATTTTCTCTACTGATTTGGTTAGCGACATACCTCTCCTTGTGCAGTACTTTCATGTGCATCTAGGTGTCTGTGTGTTGCAGATTAATTTTAGATGCTGTTCTTTGGCATTATCCTCATGATGATATTGTTGGAGTAAAGCATCTGTACAGTGATTTTTCAATTATACTTTACTACTGATTGTAAAAATTTCTCCTACTTAGGGTAAAAGCATTCTCAAGAGTTTAAAAAAATAATTTTAAATTTGTTATTATGGATTTGATGACTTTTTCAGCATGTGTTTTCTTAATATTGAATTCTAACTTGGATCTTCATTTTAAAGCGTCTGGTCTCAATTTTTCTTCAATGTGCTCTTGATGCTAGTTAAAATTGAAAAACTCTTTTGGGCTCAGAGCTGTCTTATTGTCTTCAAATAACAATATAAACGTATTTATCCATTCTGCTCTCAGAGCAGTAGTGGAAGAATTTGCTTCAACACATACTCCTTTTTAAGCATAGTTCAGAGTTCAGTCACCATTAACCCGTTAGCGCCCAGCGTCCTATTTATAGGACACTCACTTTTTTGCGCGATATCTCACTTGTTATTCACGGGAATGTGATAAAATGATACCAAATTGTTACACCGGGACTGACGAGGATATTAACATTAAAATTTACTTCAGAGCTTCAGCAGAACTACTTTTATAAGTCTGTGAAAATCGGCTTCTTTAATGCGCTGAAGCTACAATGTAAAAAAAAATTATAAAAATTTCTGAAAATGAAAGATACCGGTCATATGCATATTGCTTGACAGTATAAGAGTGAAATATCCATTTCACGCTGTTATTTCTCAAGTTTCATTCTTTCTTTGCTATGGAATTGGCATTACATTTCGCTGTCCTATATATAGGACGCTGGGCGTTTGGTAGATGGAAACATTGTTGCGGAGTCGGGACATTGCTACATACGTATAGGGCACATTGAACGTCTTTGAACCCTACTAAAAAGGTACTAAACCCTACTAAAATCCAGATCAGACATTAAAAAGTGGAGGAAAGTATATCCCAGTTATTCTACTCTCCCAAAGACTGGAACCATGGCTAAAGAAAACTTAGAGGCAGCAAAATCGTGCTTACAGAAACACTCCCCCATGCAATTGTTCGAGGAGTTTTTCAGTGACGATGTGTTTGCAATGATTATGGAGGAGACTACTAGATACGCTACAAATAAGAAAGGGACACCATTTAATCTTTCCGTAGAAGATCTAGGATTTTCCTTGGGATCCTAATTTTCTCGGGTTATCATACCCTGCCAAGTGAGCGAGATTATTGGAGTGACCAGGAAGATCTCGGTGTTCCACTAGTTCGAGATGCCATGAGCAGAAATACATATTTAGAGATAAAATCTGTAATCCATTTTCAAAATAATGCAAAAGCAAAAGATAACAAGAATGACAGATTCTTTAAAAATTAGACCTCTGATAGATATGGTGAATGCTAACTTTCGTAAGTGGAAAATATTGCATAAAAACTTGTCTGTCGATGAAATGATCATTAGGTATTATTGGCACCATCCTCTTAAACAATTCATTAGGAGTAAACCAATTAGATTTGGCTATAAATTATGGGCACTCTCTGGAGAAAATGGATATTGTTATAATTTTTCACTGTACTGCGGTAAAGAATCTGAGAACATTAAAAATGCACCGCTAGGAACACGAGTTATGAACCAAATGCTTTCCATTGTAGATGATCCGTCAAGTCACGTAATATATTTTGTAATTTTTTTACAAGTTTTGCGCTACTAGATGAGTTGAGAGAAAAAGAATAAGGGCAACTGGGACGATTAGAGAAAATAGAATGGGAAAATGCACACTGATGAGCGCCGAAGAGCTAGAAAAGTTCCCAAGAGGATACAACGATTACAGATTTGAATCGAATAATGAGATTTTCATAGTGAGATGGAAAGACAATAAATGTGTAGCAGTGGCTACAAATATTGATACTCTTGAACCCACTGTGCAAGTAATGAGATGGTGCAAGGAAAGAAGTGCAAAAGCCTATGTACCACAACCTGCTCTAATAAATAACTATAACAAATATATGGGCGGTGTGGATATGCATGACTGGTTACTTGAAAAACATGCAATTGCAATCAAAGGTAAAAAATGGTATTGGAGTGTATTCACGAGAATTGTGGACATGTCTATTGTGAATGCTTATTTGTTGTACCGCGATATTCATGGTAAACAGTCTATATCCATTAAAGATTTCAGAAGAGCGATAACCGTACCTTATCTAAAATTAGGATATGGTAAAAGAGTACAGCGCGGGAGGCCATTCAGTTTTCTTTCAACATCAAGAGCCACCAATTCAGATTACATTAGATATGATGGAAAAGAACACGATTGAAAAAGGAGACAAACAGCGGCGATGCCAATACAAATCTTGTTCTAGCAAGCCTTTAACATACTGCAAAAAGTGTAATGTCACCTTGTGCATGAAGTGCTTTCCTTTGTATCATAAGAATTAGGTCAGGCATGTAATTAATTACATATGACAGTCAATAAATACTATTTGTAAGCAGTAGTTACCTATTGTAATATATATAAGCGAACTTAAAAAAACCTATCAAATATTATGACTCTTGGGAGCAATACCTAGAAATTGCCGCTCAATTATATTGTTAATATAAATTGTGAAACGTGGAATTAAAGACAATACTGCCTTTATATAACATTTATGTATATTCTTGTTTACAAGTACCAAAGAACAAATTTGTACCATTCTTGTGAAAATAATGGTTTATCCCAAGGAAGAATGGACTTGAAAAAAAGGTCTGACGGGACCGGGAATCGAACCCGGGTTTCCCAATTGCCGGTCGGGTGCTCTGACCGTTTAGCTATCCCGGCAAAACATTTCTCCAAGCCATTCGGGATACTTTGTGGGCAAGGACGTTGCGAGTTCGTCAGCATTATGGTTTATTTCATTGAATGTGTATTTACGTGTACTGGGAAGCATTGTATGGGCCAAACGCCCAGTGTCCTATATATAGGACAGCTAATTATGCAAAAACTATAAACATAACGAAAAAAATAAATATGACATTGTGTTTCTGCTTGCAAAACTACTGTATGTTGTGAAAATCATGACAAAATTCCGAAAAAATAATTTGGGCGCTAATGGGTTAATGGAGGCCCAGAAGCATTAAGGCATAATTCTCACGTGGATTGTCAGTTTGTTTTAAAGCCTTATCATAAATCAGGCAACGGTAGTTTTTTTGTAACAAACTAACAATGTTAAACTTTAATTTTACCTTTAGTTAGGGATATATTTTAGGAATGATAAATATCTCTTCTGATAAGTTGAATGGACTTTGA
The DNA here is from genome assembly GCA_000376725.2 of Ladona fulva. Taxonomy (NCBI): domain Eukaryota; kingdom Metazoa; phylum Arthropoda; class Insecta; order Odonata; family Libellulidae; genus Ladona; species Ladona fulva. The sequence goes on from KZ309517.1 coordinate 32,476, forward strand.
CATGTAGGTGTTACTAAAACTATAAATTACCCAATGGCACTGCAGTAGTGAAGGCAGAGCAACAGTGACACTTGTCTTGGAGATGTCATGTAGTAGTAATAATAAAGTCTTCTTTTTGGTAAAGATTGAGATTTAAATCTCTTCCCATCTTATCCTATCTGATCTGGCTGGGACAAATAATGAAAGTTATACTTTGATACTGAATTAGCAGACATTACTATGATTCAGTAAAGGTCTTTCAGAATTTGTCAGACTAAGCTGTCAACTGTATTAGGAGCCAAACAAGGTCATTTTCCTTGAATCTTTCATAAATTTTATTTGCCTTTAATTTGATGTCTGCTTGGTCCCTTTCACTATTTGACCTTAGTAGCCAACACAAACTTAGCGCTATGGAATTAATAATCAGGGAAAGCCTCTGCTTCAATAGAACTTATAAAGTATTAAAATTTAAAATTGCTGACATTTTCCCATTTTGGGAATACTCAAATTTTAATTATCAATTACAAGCTTGTTTATTTGTAATATTTAAAATGAAAGAGGTAGTAAGTTTTTGTTTTGCTGTGCAACTTGCTAGCATACACAAGAATGATGAGAATAAATGAGATACCACAGAAAGAATTTGCTGCTCAAAACACCATCTGTCTACTGTCATAAGCAAGGGAAATAAGAGAAAGTTGAGTTTTGGCCAGGAACAACTAGCCACTTGAAAGTTTGCTGACTGAACTCTTACACCAATCATTTTAAACACAGTTGACCTTGGTCCTTGCTCTCAGGCTGAGTGACCTTATTTTGGACTTCCACTAACATGTTCATACATTTAGTACTAGTTTATAATTTTCACATCTATTAAGAATATTTTAGATCTTTAGTTTGTCTCTTGCAGCTTATTTGCTGAGACAGGAGAAAAGTGTCTTCTTGGAGCAAATGCAGTTGGCAGCCCTAAAATTACACCAGAAAATGTAGCTGAAAAGGCTGCTACTGATCTAATTGATCACATAGACAGAGGAACTTGTGTTGACACTCATGCTCAAGATCAGGCAAGTAAAGTCTGGAATTAAATACATTCAATATTTTGTTTGTATTAATTTCATTATTTTCATCGTATACACACATAGAACTTTAAAAAATGAATTATTTTATTTTCTGTATGAAACGAAGTGAAATCATGAAATTATATTTACTGTAAATAGTTTATAGTATTTATTTATTTATACATTTTGCTTCCTAAGTGGCTTGATTAAAAAATCTTTTCAGTTGTAGCTAAAAGTATAGTCCAAAAAAAAGTTAACATAATTTCATATTGTTATGGAGTGGCTACTAAAGGGACTACCTACTTAAAAGAGTAAGAACTTGATAATAATCCTCCTCATCTTTAAGGATCCTCTCTTCTGGTAGGTTCTGGTTCTGTTCATGAAGTTGCCACTCTAGACCATAGTGTTGTGATTATTTTTTCTAGGACTGTACAAAATTAGAAATAAATGGTCAATATATGGTCAATGGTATATTTACCTCAGATAAAGGATGGAGGATGAGGTTTTTGTCCAAATTTTCCTCAGAAAAGTTTGAGGTCGTCTTATATTCATGAACATAAGAATAAAAATTTTTAAATATAATAAGAACAATTATTTACGTATCATCCAGTATATGCTTGCTTATTGTCCACATATTGTATATGTATAATTCACATGTTTTTACTTGTTTAAGTTTTTACTGAAATATGTGAAGACTGCGCATGCCAATTGTTTTGGGTGATAATTGTCATAAAAACTACAAAAACACACAATCTGCACCAAGAGCAATGTATGAAGGCTGCATTACTACAAAGTATTACCTATAGATTAATTATTTGCTATTTTAATTTAATTTAATTTTCACTGTCTTTTTCAACAAAATTATTAGCATGGTAGTTTTTTGCTCTTTGTTTCCTTAGGATAGTTAGGAGTGCAAGGGATAGTGATGTGTATTACACCACCAGCTCCTATCCAACTAAACTAACCGTTGAAGAATTCCGCAGGGGTGAGGGTTATCAGTGGTCTTGCTTTTCAAGTATTGTTCTAGATATGTATTTCGGCAACTATGTTGCAATCTTCCGGTGAGAAGAATAACTAAGTGTGGAAGGGGTGGGGGAGGGGTATTTGTCTTTTGTGGTGTGACATCAATGAGGGAGAGCAAATGAAGAAGGTATTGGGCCTAGCTCGTTATTGATAATGCACTGGCGATTAGTGTGTATGAAAAGGCTTTTGTATGCGTCACATTGTGAGGTCCTCTGTAATGATCTTTTGAGTTTTAAGTTTTTTCTGTTAATTTCATGATTGTTTTCTTGAATGTATTGTGCGATGCTTGATCTGATTATTTGATTGTGTTTGAAGTGAGCCATGTGCTCTTTAAATCTGGTTTCTATTTCTCTTTTTGTTTGTCCATAATAGACTTTGTCGCAATCTTGACAAGATATTGGGTAGATGCCGGATTTACTTAATGTTGTAATGGTATCTTTAGGGTTTGGAAGGAAATTTGATAGTTTATTGCTACTGGAAAATATTGGAGTGAAATTGAATTTGGAAAATATGGGTTTGAGTTTATTGTTGATTCCTGGTGCAAAAGGAAGGTTTATGAATTTGTGTTCTTTATCATCTGATGCTTTTAAGGTCTGTGTTGTTTCAAATTGAGTTAGTGTTTTCTCAGTATATTGTTTACTACAGATGTGTTGTAGCCAATTAGTTTTGCATCATTCCAGATGTGTGGCAGCTCTATGTTGAAGTCTTTATATGATAGTGGTACTTTTAGAAGCCTTTTTATCATGGAGTGGAAGGGATTTAAGTTATGAGATATGTGGTGGTTAGAGTCACAAGGTTTCAAGAAAGATATTTTCAAATAGAAGGAAACTTCTACAAACAAACCAATGGAACTGCTATGGGTAATTGCTTATCACCTTTCCTTGCTGGTTTATTTAAGACTTTCAAAAGAAATTGCAAAGAAAGCTTTCAATATTTTCAGTACATTTTGTTTAGATACATTTGACGACATATATAGATGGCATTCTTAATGGTTAGTTTGTTTGCAAACAATGGCTATTAGGAGCTTTTCTCTGAGTCTAATATCAAATGAGGCTATGATGAATAAATGTTTTTACTAACAAGTTATCTTGCAATGAGATTCTAATGAAAGAGATGCGGTAACATTCTTGAAAGTAAATGAAACTCAGCTGAAGAAGGTATGTGATAGGCTCATAAAAGATGAAAGATTTTAGGTTAAAAAAAGATAAATGGAGAAAGAAAAAAGTCCAGTTATTGGTTTCAAATCAGCTACCACCACACACACTGAGCTATCAAAAATGTGTAGGCAAGACCCCTAACCAACTCCACCACTGGAACTGCTGATGAGACGAGTGCTTACAATTAGTCAAGTAGGTATCGGAAGGGGTTTTAGTGAGAATTTTTAAAGAGTCATATCTTGTAAATGAGCAGAGAGAAAACCCCTAAGAAAAAGCATGGTATCATTTAATTTTGATTCTCTGTCACCCTAAAGTAGTCTCGTTAAATTTTAATTGCCTTACAGAAGGCAATTAAAATTTTTGAATTAGGTTCTGTAGGGATGCATACCATACAAATTCAGCGCTAAATTTCCAAAGCATTGTTGTGCATAATCTAGTTAGTTTTGTTCCTTCAGAATTGTAATTATTTATTTTGTTTTTTTTTATATCATCTTGATGTTTTATAAGATCTTGAAGTTTCATGAAAATAGATAAAATACCATTTTTTCTTAATTTGGAGGGCCGAGAATATAGGATCGTCTTATGTGCAGGTAAATACTGTGTGTAACTTCATGAAATCATAGGGTTATTGACCTAACCAGGATTGAATGGCATCATATGTAAGGGCCAATAAATATGTATCACCACATTTTTAGAGATGCTATTTATATTCAAGAAGTGTACATTAAGTTATTAAAATTGATCTATTGGATAACTCGGCTTTACCATTTTTAACACACTGCTTTACATCATTGTATCTATTTCATTTCTTATTTTATAGACGGTTGTTCTGATGGCCCTAGCATCGGGAACTTCTAAAATTCTCTCTGGAGACTTGACTCTTCATACAAGATCTGCCATCTATATTACTGAATTATTAACAAAGGTAATCTATTTTCCAGTTCCTCATTTTTAATTCACATTGATATCTTAAAAATTTGGTTATCTGCTGATGAAACTAAAATTTTGCATAGATTTCATGTTTATACTTTTTTTGTTGTTACATCATTTTTTAAGTGTTGCTAAGTGTTGGTACATGAATCTGAAGTTAAATACTTGATGGATTGTTTATTATTGAACAGATCCAAAGTCAAGTCATTCAAAAATTTACTTGGGTTTCCAATACACTTGAGTCTCAATTATCCAAGTTCTGATTAACCAAGATTCTCTATTATCACTGAGATACATCTTTGTATGCTTTGCATTTTTCACTTACACATACTAGTGCACCACTGGTACATAGTAAAATAACTTTGGCTGTAACTGCTCTATACCAGCTCAGCATACTCTAGCAAATGTTGGCAGAATAATCTGGAGGTAATCAGAGAAAGGAGATGAGCACTACATCTGTACAACTAATGCATATGTAATGAATTAAAAGAGAAATATTTTATTGCAATAATTTTTTACATCATAGTGATAAAGGCATCAAAAAAAGCATTCTTATTTCACAATTTACATATGCGATACAACCCTTCTGTATTATCTAGGTTTTTCATTATCTGAGATGGCCATGGTTCAAATTAACTTGAATAATCAAGACTCTTCTGTACTAGGAAAGTTCACTGGGTATCATTCTGCTTGTACTTGTAGTAAAATTTAGGTGATGAGAATATAATTTTAAGAATATTTTTCTTCTACTGTGAAGTTCACTACGTATTTGACTATAAGATTGTCATAGAATCATTAAGCTTTTTTCTTATTTAACCTAGATTTTGTAATCAGTCATACCATTTTTGCATATTTAATTCACAATGAGAAGTGCATTTTACACCCTTGGTATGTTGTAATAGCATATATATTACTTTCTTATCCTAATTATTGACTTTAAATATCTCATTTAAGGCACTTAAAAAGTGCTTATAAAGAAAATTGATGGCTTTAATTGAATTGCTCTTAAAATGTTTGGAAGTCATACCTGTCTCATCTCGGCTATCTCAAACCATTATTGTACAAGTCACTAATCAGTTAAAGACTATTCTGACTTCATTCTGGCATGTGAAAAAGATTAGATTGCATATTTGTTTCAAATTATTTTCCAAGGGCAAAGCTCATTGTCTTCATGAAAATGTTAACTTCATTTTGAAATCAATTTACAGATCAATCAACTTTATTGGTTGCCTCATACATAATGGAAATACCAATATTAATATCCATACTCTATGGATTCAAGAATGTTGGTATAAATATTTTCCCTATTTTGTTGGCGACATACCTCTCCTTATGCATTAATTTAATGTGCATCTAGGTGTCTGTATGTCGAAGAGTATTCATGGATGCTTGTTTTCTGCATTATCTTCATGATATTGTTGAAGTAAGGCATCCAGACAATAATATTTATAATTCTCTATTTATTGTAAAAAAATCTTTTCAGTAACAATTTTATGAGTAAAACCATAGTATTTCTGCCTTGAACTTGTTATTTTCTAATACAATTTGGAAGTTAATTTCTCTGTGTACCTCAGTAATTTCAGCATACTGTCCATGAAAATCATCCATTAATTTTATCTAAAATATTTAAAATGGAAGAGCCACCAATAATCTTCTTAAAATGCATTAACATAGTGACTATTTAAGAATTTGCTATTGAAATTGCTCTGGTGGGTGATTGTATTATAGTAGATAACTTGATCCTGTGTAAGAGTCTTTCATGGTAGTGGATCTAAATCCATGGCTGCAAAAGGCTTCCTCCTGAAATCTTAATTGAGAATGTTTCCATTTGAAAACCTGACAATAATAGATTTGGCAGTGAGTGGAACTGCAATCTGCATTAACTTGTCTGACAAATTGTAAAAATAAAAACGTAACACCTTAAAGGCATTTTTTTGTGACAGATATCAGGCACTGGTTGAAAGGTTCAGGTTGTAGATGAGTTCGTAGCATCTGAAGCTGTTTTAATCGTTGTAAATTATTGTTGGAGTTAATAATCCTAATTAATAAGTAATTTGAAATATTTATTAGTATTGACTTAGTACCATAGAGAACTTTATATTTGATTTTATGATAGGGATTAGATAAGGTTAATTAGAAAAATAAGACTTGAACCTATGAGAATACCAAAGGGTGTATTAAATTTTGAAAAAACTGACTAGACCTGGAATTAATCCATTATCTTTGACTCTTGAAAAAATGGCATTAGAGACTGCTCTGCTATATAACATCTTATGTTTTTTTTCTCAACTCCTTTCATATAATAGTGAACATTTTCTTATTTGCAGGTAAAATTCAAGGAATATGATGGCATCCTAGAATGTACTGGTATAGGTCATGCATCCAAGGCCTGATCTGCATTGTATTGTGCTTTCTTGTGATTAATTTTGCTTCTGAATCTTGAGATATTCCATGAATAATTCGATTTCTTCAAACATTGTTAATCTGAAGAAATCTGTTTCATTGCAATTTATTATAAATGTGTATAACTGTACTCGGATATCAAGACTGATTTATCAAAGCATCAATAATGATCCAATCAAAGTTCCTATTTATTTAGTTCCTATCCAAGTTTAGTCTTTGGAACTTGTGACAGTTTTGAGTGATTTTTTCTACTTTTTACTTATTTGTGGCTGAGCAAAATAACCTTCATGTGATGCAATTTTAAGTATCCAGGATTAAATTGCAAATCAAAAGCATGATGTAAGAAAAATTATAATGTAAGAAGTAATTACTGTAACTCACATTGATATCTCAAAGGTAAATAAGTAAAAACCATATAATTGCCTGTAGTTCATAAAACAGTTTTCTTAGCATTTTGTAGGAAAATATCTTCTAAGTATAGACATAATTTCTGCTGATATTCATGCACTTATAAGCATAATGCATATTAATACATAAACTCCACACTACTCGAATAAACATTTTCAAAATAATTCTGTTTAAAAGTAAAAAGATAAAATTTTTTGACCTACAATCCTAAACTGAGAGTCCAAGGATGGTTCCCTCATTTAGAAAGGCATTATTTCCTTGAAACAGTTTTTTTCTTAAAAGCAAAACAGATTTAGCTCCAAGTCTTTGTACTTTGAGATCTCCTCTGTTGGGTATTTTTGTCCTGTTAGGCATAAGTTTTGTTTCTAGGCAATTCTTTTGCTAGAGAAACGGTATAACAAAATGCTTACCCTTCCCTTTTTAGTGGGAAGAGTCAATCACAATAGATTTTATGGGTTCTTGCCAGGTTTCAGTGATGGACAAGAAATCCTTAGTTTCAATATATAAGTTAGTTTATTACCTTAAATCTCCAAAAGAGTCTACTTTGGGAGGAGAAGGAAGAGTAGGAGGTTTTGGAGTGGCATAAGAGTTTTTGACAGCGTATGACCCACACAAATCACTTAGGTATTCGGGAGTGCTATTCATAGTCTTCTCCCCACAGGTCTTGTGTATTGGCCTTGTGGTTCCAACTTGTGTCTCGGCCTTGGACTTTGGTTCAAGACTTGTCTTGGTCTTGTATATTCACTGTCATTATATACCAGAGTTGGTGAAATTCAAGAAGGATAGTTGGGGCATCCAATAATAACGTATTATTTTCCGTACAAGAAGGTTTCTGAAAGTTAGGTAGATATGAAAATAGGTTGGGAGGGTATTATAGGTTGTTCTTTCTGAGTCTGTGTCCAGGTGTTCAAATCTCGTTGTTTGACCACTTGGCTGTAAGCCTGCGGCTGACTCTGTGAGGTTCATGATGATTGGTTTTGCAGTAGTTGGACAGCACATTGAAGATATCCTGCATCCCCAGGTCAGCTACCTCTCCCACTACCAGCCACCTATGTTCTGTGGCAATGCCCAAGATTTGAAGCTGGTTGTATGTAATTGCTAAATCTCTGGGGTTAGCATTTCCCACTAAGAAGGTACGTTCAAGAGGGCTTCTATATTGTGCTGATCTCTCATCCGGATTTATCTGCTGTCACAACGTTGTTTGAGTAGGTTGCAAGCTGTAGTATTTCTGGATCTGCTGGTACTTCCTCATATGTGATACCAAATCTTAAGGCTGCAAATGTTGGACCTGGTGTTGGGGTAGCAGTGGTAGTTTGCATGTTCTGAACTGCTTCCACTCTGTTGACTATAGTGTGTACTTGTTCCAAGAGGCCTCAGACCCATGCGGGAGTGTCAGGCGGATCTGATACGAACAGAACTGGTGAATTATCAGAAACCCTGTGCCTAGGTGATGCTGATCTTCCCCTGGACGGGCCTGCAATAGGGTCAACTCCCATGGCCATCTCAAACACTCCGGGAAGAGAGGTGCTGCGGTTTGCTGCAGGGGTGGTACGTGTACTGTGTCGCATCTTGACCATTTAAGTATCAGCGGCAAGATGACCTGGGCATCGCCTGCCAACAAACTGTTCCAAACTTAACTGCCCATCTGCACTGCCCCGCCTTAAATACCCAGCCAAGGGAATTCGCTGGCTGGCACTATCACCAGAGAAAGGAGCAAAGGAACTAGAGGTGGGATTGGGAGGAGGTTTATGTGGAGAGAATCTGCATTTTGATGCAACTGACAAACTGAGGAATTCTTTGTGTGTCTAGATTCGATGCAATTCATACACTGAATGGGAGTGGCTTGTTTCTGGAAAGGCCTGACTTCAATTATCAAATTTTCCTCAGTCTTCCCACTGGGGCATTATCCCTAGCAATTCTCACTATCCTCTGCTCTTCCATTCTGATTACATGTTCATTCCAGTCCACTTTCCTTCTGCTAACCCACTCATAAATGACCTCCACACCACAGTCTCTCCTTATCACTTCGTTCATCTCTCTATCCAACAACATTTTTCAAGCAATTCTTTGCAGAATTTTAATTTCTGTTGTTTCGAGTAGCCTCTCAGTTTTAGATGTAACAGCTCATGTCTTCCCAACGTACGTTAAAACTGACTTCGCTACAGCCTTGTTAATTCTTGCCTTAGTCCCTTTCCTTGACAGCTTGATTTGCCAGTCGTGGATTTAAGGCAACCTGCAATTCTGTTTGCTTTGTTCTCCTGTACTCCAACTTCCTTCTCAATTTCCCCAAAGTTTGAAACCTTATCCCTAGATATTTCAAGGATATTTCTTTTTGAATTGCTATCCCAACTATCTCCTGTTTACAACGCAGGGGTTCCTTTGATGTTGTCATACATTTGTTTTTTTTTTTGGAGGAGATCAGCATATTAAATCTTTTTGCAGTTGTATTAAATATAAATAGGTTATCTGCTGATAGTGGCATCATCAGCATAACACAGAATTTTAATTTCCATAACCTTGTAGTATCTCGTCCATAATAGTATTAAATAAAAGTGGGCTTAAAGAGTCATTTTCTGATGCCATTATTAACTGGGATTGGATTTTTCATTTTGAGGCCTATTTTAACTTGAACATAATTTTCTGAATAGATTATACTAATTGTCTTAATGAGGTTACTTGTTATTCCACAGTCATGAAGCAGGCGAATCACATCTTCAAGTTGAATTCTATCAAACGCTTTCTGTAGGTTGATACCGGTATATTATGCAAATATATTATTGCTCAGTAAATTGAAAAGATGTTTGAAATCTGTTGTGTTGGATTTTTTTTGTTGCTGCTAGGCACATATAAACTGTATAAATTGATAACCTTATCATTAATACATTTTCTAATAATACCTACTTAATCAATTGGTTTTAACTTAATCCTAGGCAAAATACTAAAATCTAAATTATATTTTACTAAAATAGCAACACTTCTTTTAGTAGGTCTGTCATTTTAAAGTTGGGAGAAAATAATTTTTAGTTACAACTAAAATGAGTTTCTTGTAATATACAAATTGAGATGCCCAAATCAAGTAGGAAGTCTGACAATTCACTTTAATTTTTACTCACTGACAGTTCCAAGAAAGAATTTTGATGCTGTAATCCATGAATTTTCATTATTTCTGCTAGTATGAATAATTTTTTGTCCTGCATTGATGGAAGGTTTTGATTTGGGATATAATATTTAGAGTACAGGTTGCAAGATCTGACGTTGAGGTAGTGGTGGAGGATGAGATGGGTTATTTTGGTGAGGGTTTGGATGGATTCGTTTTGGATTGATTAGCGTGTTGTGGTATGATGGTTTAGGTAAGGAAGGAAATTGGGATGGCTTGGAAGGGGCAGTGAGGTTTGATTGTTTTGCAGTGATAAATGCTGAACATCTATAGCTAGCTGGATGGCATTGCTGGCAATTAAAGCAAACTGGCTCATCGTCTTTGGCTTTTTTGCCTCAGTTGATAGGTGGGCTCCTCCGCATTTTACACTGTTTGCATTGAGGCAGCAGAAATGTGGGGAAAGAGTTTGCATGCGAACAGGCAGTATTTTTACTTGTAAGGAGCTGTTGCTCTCTGTGAGCATCAATGGAACTGAAGAATCCAGTTTTTAAGTAGAGCATTGAATGGCCTTTGAAACAATATAGGATTGAAACAATTGAATTTTTAGTTGATATAGCTTACACTAATTCCTATATGGTTAAATATATCAAATCAGCTGTAATAAGCTCTTACCTCATTGTGAGTTTAGTAATCACAGACAAAACACCAAACTACGTAGCAATGGCATGGACACTTCCTTGCATCTGCCGACACTCAGTGGTACCAACTAGCCCAAGCGCAAAGTAAAAATTCCTGCCCTGCGTACACTTACCCCTTAGAATTTCTGCTCATGCACTTTTGGTATTTGATGGTGAGTGCAGGATGAGCAGTTGCTCCTATCCTTGGGTGAAGTAGAAATTTCATGTGCAAGCTCTTGGAAGGGCGAGTGAGACGAGTTTTGACTCCCAAATGGCTGCTGTAATTTCTCCCAGCATTCCTCTGAAGGTGTGGGTCGCCCGTCCTGGTCCACTTCCTGCAGAGGCGATTTTTCTCTCTGATGGCAGCAATGATTGCGCTCAGGATCTCAATTCTCAGCGAACCATTGCTGCATCTGAGGGGTGCGGCAGCATCAGCTGCGTTGTGTATTAAGGAAGTGAGTGTTGCGTTGGCACCGTCGATGTTTTCTGCATGGTTTATCAACGTTTGGTATATTGTCCCATTCCAGGTTTGCTCAAGAACAAACCCTTGTCTCTGTTAATGTTGTTTCTGTTGAGATGGATCTCAATTGCCTCCTTGTATATCTGGTCCCAATACTTAAATCCCCTGCACAAGATTTTTGTATTGGCGAAGTCAACGTCATGGTTTTTGGTAAAGGAGTGCTCTGCAATTGCAGGTTTTGCAGGCTGCCTGAGTCTGATGCATTTTCAGTGCTCCTTGATGTGTGTTTCTATGGTTCTGCTTGTTTCCCTGATATATAGTCTGCATTTACACGAGGCACTCCCACTCCAGAAGTCTTCAATCCCAAGCCATCTTTGACATATAAAAGAGAGCTCACTTTTTTGTAAGGTTTGTGGACCATTCTGATGTTGTGTTAGCCAGAATTCTGCTGATTTTCTCTGACAGGGTGAACATGTAAGGAAGACATACAGTGGTGACCAGTTTCTCTTCAGCAGTATTCTCTGTTTTAATAATAAACTCAACTGATTGGCGGGTAACTTTGTGGTATTCCATGACAAATATGGAAGAAATAAAAAGGAACCACTTTTCACAAATAAACCTAGTTCCTAATTTATTTAAAAACAACTATGCAAAATACCACAGAACACAATGATTAAAATACACGACATGTTTCGACGCGTAAGCGTCATCTTCAAGTGAAGAGGCAACCAGAAACAATGTATAGAAACGAGAGCAGATCAGGGGGTGGAGGGGAAACAATAGGGTCAGGACAGGGTAATGGAGAAAATTCGTGGAAAAGATTAGGTAGACTGGTTCCTCGAACTAGTGGAGGGAGAAGGGCATGGAAGAGAGGCAGTCAGTAAAGGGGAGGAGGAAGGAAAGAAATTCATTTGTTAGGTTAAATTCTGGGTTATTATTTAAGTTAATTTCAATTTTTTCGAGAATATTTAGCCAATTACCCTTCTCTGCTAAGTGTAGTATTTTAGGTACAAAATTCGAAGAGTGATTTGAGATCAAAAGGTGCTTTGCAAAGTGGGATTGGTGTGAACCGATTTCAAAACATTTAGCATGTTCTTTTGCCCTTAGTTTAAAGTTCCTTCCAGTCTGGCCAACATATATAGAATTACAGTCATTACATGACAGTTGGTATACTCCAGACTTTAGCATAGGGTCGATGGAATCTTTGCCATTACACAGGAAATGTTTAAAACACAAGTTACTATAAAATGCCGGTCGCATATGGTCTTTAGGCAGAAGCTTAGAAATTTTATAGCTTAAAGGACCAAGGAAGCTTAATTTACGCCAATAGGTTGGAGTTGCGACAATTTTAGAAGTATAAATCTTATTTATGGCAATATTCCTTAATTTTCTATCCATTAAACGGTTGATTAAATCAGAAGAAAAACCATTTTCTTTTGCTAAATACAGGATTATGTTAAGTTCTTTTTCAAAATTAGAGGGTGAGAGGGGGATATTAAGGAGCCTGTGGAGAAGGGAGTGGAAAGCTGCGAACTTATGTGAATGATGATGGTTAGAAGAGGAAGATATAAGGCGAGCGGTGCAGGTGGGCTTAACAGTAAATAGAAAAATCTAAGGTATTGTGGGTTAAGGTTATGGAAAGGTCAAGGAAATTGAGGGAATGGTGGATTTCTAACTCATGGGTGAATTTGAGGGAAGGACGAAGGAAGTTTAAAAGATTAAGAAAAAGGTTCAAGTGTCTCAAAGTTCCAGTCCATATACAGAAAATATCGTCGACAAATCTAAACCATTTAAACACACATTTCAAAAGAGAATGGCTAGAATTAAACATCACATTCTAAATGGTTTAAAAACAATTCAGCTAGAACAGGAGAAAGAGGGGAGCTATCAATGGATAGGATATATATATAGTCCATATAAAACCCTGTTAGAGAGATCCCTGCACCACTATCAGTCTCCATCTTAATTGGATAACCCTCAATCAACATTGATTCACCAAGAGCAGGAGGGTGAGAGGAAGGGAAGGATTGGGAATGACAGGTTTCCTGAGTCTGAAAAAGAGAATTATGTAGAATGTTATATATATAATAATAAACTTACTGCAAAACACGCTGCACACAACTGGCTAGGGTTACTGGGGATGACAGTTAAAGAAATGCATAGCAGGAAAGGTTACTATGTGTTTTAGAACTGAACAAGACTTGACCTCATTGCCAATTAGGAATTTCACTTCTCTGGGAGAAAGGTGAAGGCCATCCCTGTTAAGTGTGAAGACAGAAACTCCTTATGTGGGTCAGCCTGGAATTTCAGCCAGTTGTCAATGAAGTTTTCTTTTTCAGTACTATATTACTGACATAGTAAAAAGCAACACTAAATTTTAACAATTTTATGTTAATAATTATGATACAAAAGCATTCAACGCATTTTAAAATCATTTAAAGAGGCGCTGACAAAGTGTTTCACTCAGCTCCCTCCTTTGCTGAACCAATAGAATGCGGAGAAAACTTAATACTCACACTCTTCAAGCTTCACGCTAGTTATGCGGGTTGCATCCAAGGGGGTAAGATTTATGTGTAACTGGGTGTATATTGTTAATTCTTTGGTCTTAGTGGCAAGCGCAAAATGGAAATAAGCTTAAATCTGTGAAAGATGATACAACAACATGGGGCACATCCATCAGGAGTTCCCGCAGGGAGGAATTTGCAATTACTCGTCTCAGGATTGGGCACTGCTCTCTCTCACATTCATTATTATTCATAGAGAGGAAGGAACCTCCTATCTGCCATACCTGTAGTGAGCCGCTAAATGTCAAGCATATTTTGTTAGAATGTGAGAAATACCAAGCTCCACGAGAGAGATTAAACATTCAAGGAAACTTGAGGGACATTTTAAATGACGATGAAAGTGCTATTGGGAAAATTGTCACATTTTTAAAAGAAACTAAATTGATAAATCACATATAACTGTTTCAATAAAAACTATATCTGCTACAGCCAAAACAAACAACATACGACAATAAATATAATTAAAGCAAAGTCCCTTCTCATTTGCTTATAGAACATACTTTCTATTGGTGGTGCAAAAAACTGAAGCTGTTGAAGCACCCTAAACCTGAACACTACTACTACTGTTAATTCTTTACAATAAAAAATTTGTCTAATTCCAAGTATTAAGGTTCACATTCTCTTCCATTCTGCACAAGTTGACTTTAAATCTAACTTTTGTTTGATAAAGTTTAAAACATTCTTCCAAACAGAGGTCTACATTACAGTCAGGGCACCAATAGACAGTGTCCCTTCTTTTTCCTTTAGCTTTGCACACTTGGCATCTTCATTGAGGACTGGACTTCTTTGCAACCAATGGGATTTTCTCAATGAAGTGCCTTTCTACTAAGCATCATGGTGATGGTGTATTGGATGGTAACCTGGCAGTTGGAGTTTTTGGGAAAGCCCCATTCTATTTTAACGGTTTTTGAATTAGTGGAAGGTAAAAGCTCGGATGATCTATGTTATTGTGACAACTATAACGGGCACAAAACGGACAAGTTTAGAAATGTTCAGCTCACTCATAACTCATTAGTTAACTCATTAGTCAAAAGAACAAAGTATCAACAGTACAACGATTGACATTTCTTTTGAGAACATTGTCCTCGGACTGGCAGTAAACGCATATCCTTCCCATGCTTATTCGCAACGCGTATTTATATTTTTGTGCCCGATAATTTTTCCGATGGCCATAAGGAAATCTACGATAGGCATTCCGTTTGTTCCTTTGCATATGACAGCAAGCTTTTTGTCCGGTGCATAGCTGCTGCTGCTTTGTGTGTTACTTGTGTTTTGCGATCGAATGCCAGTGACTCTGCTCGATGTCGTGGCTGTTGCCGCAGCCCAATTCCGTGGCGTTGCCGCTCTGGATATCGACGGTGCTCCCTCAGCGTTGGTGGGGGTATTTGACTAGTTGGTCTTCTGTGTAGTGGAACTAGGCAGAGGTGGATACTCATTCTTGTCTTTGGTCGGTTGAGAGACAATTCCAGAGGGGTGGTAAGAACGTGGGGTTCGGCTGAGAGAACTGTAGTTGTCGAATCTTCGGACATGCCTTTAGCCGGTTCATGAGCAGGCACTTCTGAAGTAGGGGCGGTGTGGGGGCTCTTATCTGTGGACGGAGTTCCTGCGACGATTACCTGACCCAAGAGGCCATATCCAAAAGGTGCACTTTGCGGGAGCTCGCCGAAGGGCCCTCCGGCAAAAGGAATTCTGCCGTATCCGCCGACATGGCGGAACACGGCAGCACGAACACACTTGATTCACGAAACAAAAACGTAAATAACACTCTTATTTGCACAGAAAAAGATAAACTAAAAACTGCGATGGAAACCACGCACGAAACGGAATCTCTAGACCCAAAAAGGACCAAGAGATATCACTCAAAACCACTGAAAAACACCAATCCTTACAGACACGATGTGACACACGTCTTTCCCTCTCACGAGAGAGAGAGAGAGAATGGGTCCAACGGGCGGCGAGTCCTGAGACGGTTCCGCGGGGTCCTGGCTGCTTTGTCTTCGTCTATTCTAATTGACGGCGTCACTTCTGGTTTTCCGGAGGACGGTCTGTCTTACGCACTTCTCGGCAAACAGTATCAAAAAAGCCCCCGACCCGTCATCTCAAGGGCCTATATATCCTGGTCCTTTTAGGCGCGTGCGCAAAAGGGGTCATAGTACTGGCTGATGCAAGGGTAGCGTCAGCCTAGGGATGGGGAATTGGGACACATGTTTTGCTGCTGGAAGAGCAGCGGAAATTTGGAAATGTTTGCAATTGCTCATCAGTGCAGAGGCACTTGGGGAAAAACAAGGGAAAAATACAGGGGACACAAGGACTTTTAAAGGACACTTGAACAGAGCAATGCATAGAATGGCATGTTCCGAAAGATAGGCTCAGAAGGAGCTATTTCGGTTGGACCAAGGGATGGGGAGAAGCGCAAAGTTTGCTTGACTCATCTTCCTGTTGTTCCGTTTTCCACATCCGCGTCTCTCTCTTGTTGCTATGAGGGGATGGGGATGCATCGGAAGAAATTCCGATGCAAGGAGAAATTAATGAGGGATAATAAAAAATAGAAAAATTGAGGCTGCCGCTTGTCTCCCGGGCCGGGCACTACAGTGAGTAGTTGCTAACTCCTCACGGAAACCCATTTGCTCATCGATTAGGATGTTGTTCGAGCTCGCGTGGTGTTGTAGAAAAGATAACAGCTTTCAATACCTTCGAGAGGGAGGAGAAGGAGGGTGATTGGTCTGTAGTTGGATATTTTAAGTGTGTCTTTGTCTGGTTTGGGAATTAGGGAAACGGTACCTAGTTTCCAGTCTTTAGGAAAGTATGAGATGTCAAGGCAGGCATTAAATAAGCTGGTTATTTGGGGTATGAAGGGGTGGATGTTAACTAAAATCCTTAGAATTTTGTTACTTCATTCGTCATGTCCTTGTGCTTTGTGAGGGTTCAATGAGTTAATGACATTGATAACTTGCGAGGAGGAAAATGAGAAAGTTGTGTCGTTTACGAGGTTAGGTAATATATTGTTAGTGAATTCTATTTCTGGGTTAGGAGGGTAGTTATAGGGATTGGACATTGATTTGGCAAGATAGTTTGTAAAAAGGTTACATTTAGCAGAGGGGTCGAAGTGGTATTTGTTGTTATGAAAAATGGGTTTGTTTCTAGGTGCAGGTGTAGTAAGCTTTTTAGAAAATTTCCAAAGGTTTGAAGGGTTGCTGGTAAAGGTTAAATCTGAATTGATTAATTTTGAGGGAGATGTCCTTACTAATTAGTTTGAGCAAATTTCCCCTCATTCATTTGCTACAAAGCATCTATTAATCTTTGTAGCTGCTTCTCCCCGGAAATTCTCTGCCTATGCTCCTCCATTTCCATCTCCAGCTTTGCCTCCCTCTCCCTCTTCTCCATAAGAAACTTTTCTTTCTCAAGGAGCATTTTCTCCTTCTCCTTAGCTCTTTCTAATTCCATCCTCTCCTTCTCCTGAGCTCTTTCCATTTCCATCTTCTCCCTTTCTAGTTGTATTTTCTCCTTTTCCACCTTAAGCTTCTCCCTCTCCCAGACAAGGGATTCTTCCTCCCTTCGTGCAGCTCTTTCATCTTCTCTTCTCTGCTTCTCCTGCAGGAACTTAAGATAAGGATGGTTATCTCTTTTGCTGTAACAAAGTCTGGATGGACCTAAATAACAAAAGTTATCAAAAATTTAAACAGGATAAAGAGATATTTAATGAAATGAAACTGGCAGAATTATATTTATTTACTCTAAAAATAAAAAATCCTGCATTCCTGCCTTTCCTTCAATGAAAGTTATTAGTATTTTCAAACTTACCTGCTGCACTGCTTGGTGATTCACTTCTGCTGTCCTACAGCATCACAGAATCATCTTCGGTCTCATCTACAACTTCCAGCATGACATCTGGTTCTTTAATTCCATATGAAATTCGTTAAAATATTAATTCTTAGTAACTTTGCAACATCATTTTGTTCATAATCACATCAGAATTCGTAGATGTCACAATAGTTTGGTTGATTCTTAATAATACTACTAACTCTGATTACTCTGAGAACATGAAAGACCACTGATGGCAAATAGTTATAACAATAAGAAGAGATAACTACAAAAGTCATGAGAAGTGTGCACTTTTTATGGCTTTTACAGTTATTACCACTTACTGTTATTACTCAACTCTGAGTTGAAGTATGTACCATAAGAATGATCTTAAGTTCAACAAAATATAAATAACATTAAAATACTCTAAATAGCAACCACATTGTGAATACTACCTTACTCTACATTTTCTTTATATACTCCAGTATGTTGTACATGTAAATATCATTAAACTAATATTAACAGTAGCCACATTGTGGATATGATCCTACCCCTCATTCGCTCTCATATGCACATGCTTTAGAAAAGTTAAACAGCTACTCACCATTTGTGGATGTTGAACTGCCCTTGATCTGGAGGAACCATAAGGTGGGTTTCTCCGGGTCAAAATCTGGGAACCTGATGGCTGTGCGCTGTAGGGCTGAAGCCTCTGCGGCTTCCATTTTCCACGTGGAGAATCACGTTGGGGTCACCAATCTATAGCGGCAGTTGCTATAATCGACTCAGATGAAAGGCTAAAAGAAATGACTGGATAGCCAGATTGGTTTTCGTGGTTTATTTTGGTAACAATTATTAACAAAGAATAGGCCATGTGGCTGATGCGACAAGGCGAGACACCATGTAAAAAGCACTTCTTATCACCCAGACGTCATACGAGAGAGTGAGTGTCGTTTTGCCAGTTTCGCGCTCTTCTTTGTATTTTCTCGCCAGCTGGCACTGCAGTAGCCAGCAGCAGACAACATGGCCGGCTCGTGCAAACAAACACGGCCGCAGCTCGCGACCGCCACAGCAGTATACACATACACGTAAAGGTGGTGAACGAATTTCAGACTCTGAGAAAATGCAGTATACCATGAATCAGTGGTCAACTAATTCCTTTATTTATAATATAATATTTCCATCGAAGCCGACATTGGTTACTTAACTCGTTAAATTGCTATAATCTTTTTTATTGAAAAGTTTTAACATATATAAGGCGTTCCCGAAGGCAGCGCGTGTTAAAATTCTTCTGCGTTGCCTTCACCACCCCTTCTTGAACCTCCTTCCATTCATTTTCATAGGGATTAGTCCCTATAATTTGCGTCAGCAAGAGGATATCGTCCCATGTGGAAAATCTCAACCTTTCCTGCTTCGCCATATTGGACACCTTCCGTCGCCGTGGGAACTCCAAAATTAAACATACCTGTAAGGCCGACCAGGACAACGTGGAATTTTGCACATGTGCACTGAGACATTTGGAATATATTGGTTAACTGATAATCCCCTGTTAAAACTAATAACTTCTGTCCCCCCCCCCCCCCTGAAATGTTCGGTCCTGATGTTGTAGGGACCGACCTTGTTGAGCCTCTGGGGGGTCTGGACATCCTTCTGTTTGGTCAATTGTCACCAGGAACCGGCCAGTCTTCTCTGGGATGTTGCTTTCATATCAGTTCATCTGAGAAACATTTCTGGTGTGAAATCCCCTTCTATTGAGAACGTCAGCGACGTACTCATTGGGGAGGTCCTTAGGTAGACCCAGCATTCTCATGATCCTGACATATTGACCCAGCTATTTTTTTTATAATAATCTGAGATCTGTATTTGGTGCAAAATGACCCAAGCTGTCGAGGCACCAATTTAAAAACTACTACTACTACTACTTCTCATGATCCTTACTTTCTCGCTACAGTAAGTGTAATGCAGGAGCTGGGTCTCTTCAAATAGTTTGCAGATGGCCATGTGATCTTCTATGGTCTCTGCAGAGATTTTTGTGGAGGCAAGACGGGCATACCCCAAACTGGAGTTTGGGTGGGGCCTTCCTGGTGGATTGTCTGTGGTCATGGCTGTCTGTGAATAATATAAAAGAGGATTTTTGTGGGTTTGGTCCCGGCTAGTTTATCAGAATCTTTTCTAAACACCAGTCCATAACTCTGCGTGCCATGAAGGTAACACAAAATTCGATTTGCTGCAGACTAATGCTCCTCCTCATAATTTTCATTGAACTGAGCGAGTCGATTTACTACAAACGATATATCTGGCCTTGTAGTTACCGCCAGATACATTAATGATCCGATCAACTCTCGGTATGGCTTCTCCTTTCGGTTTTTCTCAGTTCTCGGAGCGCCACTTGGTAATTTTATACCTAAATCACTGGGTGTGATGATGGGTTTTGATTCTTCCATCCTGAATCTCTCCAACAGACTCTTGATGTAACTCTGTTGGCTTAACTTGATTTCTTTCATTTTTGCATTGATATATTTGGACGCCCAAACAACAGTGAGCGAGACCTAAATCTCTCACTTTGAATGCCCTTTTGAGTTTAGCCTTTATTTCCCTTCGTTGCTTCTTGTTTCTTGAGATGAACAATATATTGTCGACATAGATGACCAAGATAGTAAATTCATCTTCATATAAGGCATAATAAAGACAACTACGTATTTTTGATAAGTAGAAGAGATGAGTGATTGATTTGATTTGTGCATCTATATGTTTATGTGTGTTTTCATGGATTGTTGGTATTTTATGAATGTGGTTTTGGAAATGTTCATAGTACTTTTCCCAGTTAGTTGTTGTGGTTGTCAGGTTGTCTTCCTTCATTTTTGTTGAGTTGAGATCTAGTATGATTGGTAGATGATCAGATTGAAATTCGAACAAGACTGTAGGGTTGAAAGTGTTTTGTACATTGTTGGTGATAATGAAATCTAGTAAGTCTACTGTTTTATTGGCATGTATATGAGTTGGTTGATGAGGTGAATGAATGATGAGGTGTTGTGATTCAAGATTTAAGCTGTTGATGGTTTGAAACAAAAGATTACCATTTGCATTAGAAATAATTGAACCCCATTCATGATGTTTCTGTTGCAATCCCCCAAAAATATATTTTTACCAGGCAACTTGAATAGGATATTAAGTTCTATACTTAATTGGTTAGGTGGATATTTGGATCTCGGAGGAATATAAATACTATACAAATTAATGGGGTTATTGTTAGAAATAAGACTAATACCTACATATTTGATGATATTTAACTTAATTCTAGGAAGGATATTAAATTTAACATTATTTCTAATAAGAATTGCCACTCCGCCACATTGTGTAAGTCTATTGTTTCTGATTGTTTGATAGTTAGGGCAGTATATTTTGTCTTTCATGGTAAGGTGCGTTTCCTGTAGTAAGCAGATGCTGATGTACCAGTCATCCAGGAATTGCAGTAGTTCTTGTAGTTTGTTTTTGAGGCTCTGGCAGTTCCATCATACTAATTGGGTGTTAAGATCCATGGATTTTCATAATCTCGGTTAGGATGAACATTTTTTTCCTTGGATGGTTTTGAGATTTTTGACAGTATTTATGATGGTGATTGTCCATGCAATGATGTCTTCTGAATCGGAGGTTGATTGCAGGTTGGGATTGGTTTGTGGTATTTGCTAAGGTGGTGCCACCTTTTTCTTTTTCTTTTTAATTTTTCTTTTTAAACTGGAGCAAAAATCGGAAAGATTTGTACTATTTTTGATGTCACGTTTTGAACGCGGTTCGAACTTCTTTTATGCGGTTTTTACTATTTCTTTGTTGTTCAGCATTTTGCTTCTTTCTATCTTTTATTCTTTGTTTCATTTCTAATGTTTTACCTTATTCAGACAGTTAAAGAGCCTACCAGGGAAGGATNCTAGCAGTGGCTGATGCTCTATGTAAATTTATGTTGACGTCGGCGTCAATGGAAGGGTTAGGGATGGTGGAGTGTTCCGTGAAAGCACATTATATAAAGCAATAGCCTGCAATATTCTAAACTTCCTACCCAATAAAAGACTCCCAAATCGGCAAGCAGAAGTCTTATATGTGTTTGTTGCTGATGATGCCTTCCCTCCCTGCATTTTAAAGCCACATCCAAATAGAGACCTAACTGAGGAAAAGAGGAACTTTAACTATAGACTCTCAAGGGCAAGAAGAATTGTGGAAAATGCCTTTGGCATTTTAAGTAATAGATTTAGGGTTTTTCAAACAAAAATTAATCTTAGCCTAGAGAAGGTGGAAACAATTGTGCTAGCTGCAGTTGTGCTGCACAACTTCTTGTGTGAGAAGAACGGTGCCACTTATACTACTAGTGTAGAAGATGACTGTCCTCCCCTCGGTGTGGGTTCCTCCACGTGGTGAGGGGGGNTAACGTCAGACGAAAGATTCCACTTCGTATGAATTCCGTAATTATTCTACATCTACATAAGTACCCTGCAAGCCGCCTTCCGGCGTGTGGCAGGGGAGATATTATTACATATTATTAAATTACTTAAACGGCATTTAATTCTTAATTAATTTTATATTCCTTTGATTCCCTTTTGTGTGGATTGGGCCAAAGGATTTATTTCTTCCTTTAGCCATTGTCAAACTTCGTAGCAGTGCACGTGAATTCACCAAGCTCATTCGCATAAGACAACATCAATAGGATTTACTTTGAAACAAAATCTCAGACGCATACATAAAGAGAATTTAAAGAAGATCGATACCAATTTTCAATTCGTCATGCATTTAGCAGTTGCCCCAATCGTCCCGAGAATCTTTGGTACAATGCTTATTCATCACGTAGTGATGTATAGTAATAACGTGGAGGAGGAAAACGAGTATCTTCGATTCATTGGGACGCGAGGAATTCCGGAATCCTCAGTCACCTCCTTGAAGAGGATGGGATTGACGGACATCCGACTTTCTTCTAGAGGTGAAAGTACAAAAGACGAGGCCATGCAAATAAGGATCCTCCACAGATTTCTTATTCACGCCGAAGATTTTGGCCCGTGAGATATTAGGGTCGATGATGGTTCGAATTCTCCGATCTCATTCCATCGACTGGAAAGATCTTATCCCACCGTATTTCAATGTTGAGATTTCCATTTCAGCGGATTGACGAGTCGGAAATTACGCACTGTTTTTTGGTGATTTAAGGATGAATACTGGGGCTTTGAACTGACGAGAGGAAGTGGGGGTGGAGATTTTCTCCGTGGCCGATACGGCAGCTGAAAAAGCTTACTAGGTACTTACTTTGTTACGAGGTACGATAAATGCTATACCAAGTGACTGGCAGGACATGTATATTTCTGTGCGTATGTTGTGTGTATGTCTTGTATTCTTGGAGGTAACAGCCAGAAAACAGGCGTGGAGCCTTACCGCTCTTGAATAATTATAACTCCAGAAACTCCATCATTATCACGTATTCTGCTTTTTGACATGCCCCATATACTGTCTCCAATTCGTCCTGTCCCTTCTTTGCTCTATCTTCACTTTATTTATCATTTTCAGTCTTCCTCTTCTCTTTTCTATTTCCACCGTTCCCTCAATTACCGTAGTTCCCTCTTAAAATGTGTCCGATTCAATTCCTATTTCTCTTCTGTATTGTGTTTAATAGTGTTCTTTTCTCCCTAATTCTTCTTAGAACCTCCTCATTCCTTACTCTATCCACCCATTTTAATCTCTCCACGACACCCACGACTCCAAAGGATTAATCCTATCCTTCTCTCTTCTTCCCAAGGTCCATGTTTCACAGCCGTACATCAAAACACTCCACACATGATATTTTGCTATTCTCCTCCTTAGTTCTAGATCCATACTGCTGAATAACACATTTCTCTTCTTAATAAAAGCTTCTTTTGGCATTGCTATTCTTGACTTAATCTCTACACTGCTCTTCCAGTCTTCCGTCAGCAGGACACTCCAATGCTGTAAAAATAGCTCCTCTTGCTGCATTTGTGATTTAGAAAAGGTATACGAGAGGTCGCAGGGAGGGTTGCCAGACGTTCCGGTTTTGGCGGAATTTTACCAACTTGGCGAAATGTTTCCCGCATCCGGCTTTGAATGTCCGGCCGTGAAATATCAACCTTTCAAAACCGTGATGAAGTATTTAACCAGCTTTATGGCAGCTGCTCCGAGATGATAGAAATTAGCTACTCTTCTCAAACTTAGAAGCAAAACTTTCAAAAACCACAGAGAATTTCGCATCTGGGTTATGAATGCCGTAAGGATATTATACACAAAACAAGATAAACATATCAAAAGAGGTAGCTGCAGCGTCTTGTCCCGACTCCAATTTTTAAAGAATCTCTAGCACTACCACTATAGAAATGACCCCTCTTGCACTTTCAAAAATCTGGTTTCTCTAGTCGTACGTTTTGTTAAGATTATTTGAGGCCATTTAAGTTTTACCGAGATACACCTTGACAAAGGATGGGGGTGCTGGAAGAAAAAAAGATTACAGTTTCAGTTGAATTTTCTCAATAGAATCAGAAACGATGCAAATTCTTCGAAATAACTTGTAGACATTATGCGTCTGTCCTGATTAATTTACCAATCAGATCCTCCAAGGACAACCAATGAAATAGCTACTACTAAGGGATTTCAATACTTCATTTGGTCCGCGAAATATAGGTGACGGTATTCGATAGAGGAAGTTATACGCGCCTCGCCGAAAAGCGGCTCAAAAGAGCCTTAATACAAATATGTACAATGAGTCAATATAGAGGGTTGCTTGTTATGCAATTTCACCCTCGGGAAATCCAATAAAAAAGCACTTCATGGCCCGTATTAAAATTACGCAATTCCAAAAGAACATTGGGGAACGGGAGGAAGTTTTTGCAGTCATTATTAAACGGGTAGTTTAGACGTGGAATCAAAAGGGCAAAAAATCAAAAATCAGTCCGTAATTATCTTCATAAAATTAAGAAATCATAAAGAAATTTCGTTATCTCCTGCTGCCCGCAGATGAGCTTAGCATTTAAGATCTTCCAGCTTTCTCTCGTTGCCATCACTGAAGAATCCATCTCAAAGATAACGCAAGGATTTCTATAGGCGAGGAATCAATGATTAGAGAGACTGAATGTTGAAAATATTACATTTAAGTTCCCTGCACTTAGATTGAGATGGGCTAGTTTTATTTTGTAGGAGTTGTACTGTTATCATAATCATTATTATTACTGAGATTCATTATTTTATAACCAACCTACTCGAATTGCTTTGTTGATTTGTTGAAGCCTATTATTACAAATTTAATATGAAAATTTCATTAATTGCATAGTTTTTTATAATGTTTATATTATACCTCTAATGTAATTGATATTGGAAGCCTTCGTAGAACTGCGAAACGGATGTACGAGAAAGTTACTATACATAACTATAAAGTATAGAATTTTTACGTAGTTTAACTTTTTCATTTTTTTCTATTATGCCTGTTGTTACGATTTTTCATACAGATTGTTTCTTTAAAAATGGGAAGTTATAGAATTCCACTAGTCAGTATTATTACTTTAAAATCAAGCGGAGTTAAACTCTATCAATAACATAGTAATGTGTTTTAGCATTAAAGCAGTTAAATTGGCAAACAAAGTAGTTATTATTGCCCAATACATATGAAGTACATACGATTGTTCCGTTGTGTTTCATCCTGTATTCTTACATTGTTGCTCGGTCAAAACATGCTTGTATTTTGCGTGAAAATGTTATCATCTGGCCTTGGAATCTCCACTAACGAAACTAGCTGCTCTTTGTTGGACTATCTCTAAATCCAAGACCAATCCTGCTTCATGTTAATCCCAAATCGAGCAGCAGTATTCGGTTGTATATTTCACGAGAGATAGAGAAACGAGAAAGAACTATTTATTTAAAGAACTACCTATTTCTTTGATTCCTGATGGGCATCCTCTCGGTGTTCTATTTGTTAACTTTTGCATTCTATTCTCCTTTCCTATTGAATCTCGTATATGTTCGTTGAACGATAAACTACTGATGGTCCTAAGTATGCATCGTGACGCACGAACTCTAATGAATATCCTGAAATTTAGTGTCGTACGCGACGACCTTACGAAAGTATGGCATTAAAAAGTATGTAGAATGAAAAGGGTGAGTTGGGTTGCTAGAAAAACAACCACAGAGGTACTAGAGATGGTCGAGAAGATGGGGTTTTAATTAAACGTCGAAAGAGGAAATGGGTAGATCAAGTATTAAGAGAAGAAGGATTGCTAAAGAAAGTAATTGAGGGTACAATGCCTGGGAAAAGAGAGAGGGAAAGACAAAGACAAAAGTTGTTGGGTGACATAAAGGGGAAGTTACCAGGAAGCGAAAGAAATGATGTTGAGTATGGAATATTTAGGCACATGAACCTTCTGAAAGGTAGTAAACCAATTTATGTATGTACGCGAAAAAAGTTAGAGTCAGTCATTTAGTCAGACAGTCACAGCCCCTTTTTAGATTTAAATCAAGCTGCCAATTTTTGCATCAACTTGATATTAAAGGCCCAGTCAATGGAGAACGCCCATCGTGAGTGGTGCCTTAAGTCCTCTCCTGATACCGACACTAATTGCTCGACCGCGACAGTCCTCGAAAATTTGCCGAAATGAAAATAATTGATGGTATGAAGTCGTATTTTTGTACTTAGCTATATATTTCACACTTAAGAAAACTATCGAGGCTTAATTATCGATAATTTGAACAGAGATGTATGATAAACTACTATTATGTAGTGTACTATTCTGTATTAAGGAGATGTATTAATTAATTGAATTAATGAAACTAATTCAAAAGATAAGATTGCCCTTGATATCCCGATCAACCGAGTATCTCCCGATGATGGACATGTCGACTACCGGGGTTTTTGATGGGGAAATGGATGGTTTATTGATGGCGAAGGATCGACTTGACGCAAATCGAGTCACTTGTAAGTCGTTGTACAAAGCAGTTGCGAATAGACCGTCGTATTCGAAGAAGAAATAGACTTATAATATAAAGATAAGAGGAAGTAGAAATAAAAAACACTATGTCCAAAATTCCACAGGAGTTTAATCTAGCGACCGGTTTCAGACTGTATAGTCCATCATCAGGCGAAGGGACCACAAGCTAGAGGGTATATATAAAAGTCAATGGCCAATGGGGTGACTGTTCAGGTAGGGAAGGAGTTAGGAGTATTGGGAGTGTGAAGTGACGGGAGAAGACAAACGGTAGATAACAGAGGTGAGTGGTTGGGAAATAGATGAATGTTTGTTAATGAGTAGTTGTGGTGTTTGTGTTGTATAATTTCTAGTTGTTATAAGTAGTTCATCTTACTTCCTTTCGAATGGCTATGAAGGAGGATGGTCTTGAAATCTGAGGAATGCTTATTTTCAATTAAATGTTTGGCGAAATGGGAAGCATTGGAATTATTGAGGAACGACTGTTCATGTTCTTTAGTTCTGATTAGTATGTTTCTACTAGTTTGTCCAATATAGACCGCACTGCAATCGTCGCAGATTAACTTATATATACCAGATTTGCATGCTGTATCTATTTTATCTTTGTTGTTTAAATTACTTTACCTATATCGTGTAAAACACGGGTTTGCTATTGGATAGTTTAAGTAATTCGCCAAGGTGATAACTAAAATTACCTATAAAAGGAAATTTGGCCCAGCGTTGCTCATCCGAGGGATTAGGGATATTTGGATATATCTTAAAAATATTTTGCTTCCTGAGTTTACGTAAGAGTATGGTGTCAATAAGTTTTTCAGAATAGCCATTAGATAATGCAATATGTTTTATGGTTTTCAATTCGCGAGAAAAATTTGAAGGAGATAGAGGGATATTTACAAGGCGGTGTATTAAACTATGGAAAGCTGCGTGTTTATGTGTGGCCGGATGATTTGAGGTTGCGTGTATAGTGTGGTCCGTATAAGTCGGTTTGCGATAGATGGNTTTTATAATCAACCCGATGGTCTGGCGATGGGATCTCTACTCTCGCCAATTTTAGCCGAAATACTTTTAGATAATTTTGAGAATAATTTGTTTTCAAATTCTCACAATTTGACAACACCCGTGTTTTTGTGGTTGAGATATGTCGATGACGTCTTGCGTGTTTGGAAAGGCTCTTACAGACAATTAGATAATTTCCTTCTTTTTTGTCTTCTTTGATCAGAGGAAAGCACCGAAACGTCGATGGACTTCGAAGCAGTAACTCGGCTGGATATCCCGAGAAGTCTTGCAAGGATTACATTTCCTTTAATCTCTTTCCGTACGTCGTACTGTAAGTGGCCACCATTGAGAAGGCCGGTATATTAGCATAACTTATCCTTTTCCCTTTGTGGCTGAGTGGTTACGGTGCATGGCGCTTTGGTTCCTTGGGTAAAGCGATTCAAATCTAGCCTAGGAAGAGAAATTAGATTATTCTCGTGTGACGTATGAGGGGGGCGTGGCATAAGAGGTACATTATATAGAGTTATAGAGTTGTGGGTGTATCACGTTACGTAAAAGTGCTCAGCCGTTAAAGGGAAAGGACATGTCTCCAGGTAGCTCTCGCAGCGGAAGTGAAAATTAAGTATAATGGCTTTACCAATTGTGTTGTATGCAAGAAGGCAGTAAAGAAAGGAGTGTGCTGTGGTGACTGTAAGAAGTCGTTTCATTTTAGCTGCAGTTTATTTAAAGTTGAAAACTGTGTAGAGGTTGATTGGCGATGCAGCAGCTGCAATAGGAAGAGGGAGGGGAGTACCACGGAGAAAAAGGACGCCTTAATTCTAAGACTAAAGAATGAATTGGAAGAGGAGAAGGAAAGGGTCAAGAGACTGACGTCGATGAAACGAAATGAGGACCTTAAAAAACAGTTAAGTTCTCGTAAAGTGAATGTCTCATCCTAATGCTACATTAAATTCGGATTCTTTTTTAAGATGTTCTGGTTTTAGGGGACTCAATGTTTAGATTTAGTGGGAATGAATGTAAACGTAAAGAGGCCGGGGTTGAATGTTTGCCGGGTATAAGGGCTGAGCAATTGAGTAATAAAATTGAAAGAATGGGGGAGGAAAGGGATGAGAGGGTTGTCTTGCTTCATGTGGGAACAAACAATATAAAAAGTGCCAAAATTAGTGACCATGTACTGGGAGAAATTTGGGATTTGTGTAATGTTTCTGCAAAAAAATTCAGTAAAGCTAAAATTATAGTAAGTGGATTGTCAAAAGGAGGGATGTGGCACCAGGGAAAATTGATTATATTAACAGGGGAATAGACTGGGTGTGCAAAAGCCAGGGCTTGTGTTTTATTAATCCAAACAACTGGGTGAATCAAAGGGATTTGGGCAGGGATGGATTACACATTAACCGAAGGGGAAACTACAAATTAATAAAATGTTTTGCAGATTCAGTGATGGGCAGATGTTTGGAACAGGGAAACTAGATGACGGGGTAAGAGATGACAAAATCAGTGGTGGCTGCGGATTTGGTGCCCCAAGTACAAATATTGACGGAGTGTGCTATCAATCCACCGAAACAGAGCTTTCAGAAAGTGTAAAAATTAAGAATGGCAATGGAGAATGTAAGCGTGACTGTAAAACTGTTAACGACGAAGGGAGCGGCTTGTGAATTCTCCAGGTAAATTGCAGAAGTCTCAATTGTTAAAAGGAGTTATTTTCATCTTTAGTTGATGCACCGAAACCAGACACTATCTTAGGAAATGAGTCTTGCTGAAGGAGGATATTTACTCAAACGAGGTTTTTTCGTCGGGTTTCGTTGTTTATAGAAGGGATCGCGGTTCGCGAGGTGAAGGTGAAGGCGAAAATCCCTCATCGCGCTCACGACGTCTATGGCTTTTCCCTGGTCGTGCGGTCCATAGACCGATACAAAAAAGGAAATTTGCGGGCCAGGCAATCGCCGCGTACCTTCGCCGGGTATTTATACTATCCGGTACACGCATTTCCGTTTGTGAGTGGGGAGTTTTTCCAGTACCCTTTATTTAAACAGTTGCAGAAATAAGGAAATAAAATGAAGCTCGGTAAAATTTTATTATTTGTGGTGAAATTTTCTCTCGCCGTAATCTTATGCATACGTGCAATACAGTTGTGAATGATGGGTTGCCTGAATCTACGGCGGTCGTTTACAATCAGAGTCGTATCTTTAGTGGAGGACATATAAGGGATCCTCACTTTGGAATGTTATTTGATATTGCGGGATATAAATTGATTATGCTGACATTGCATTCTTTACGCACTTATGATGGTTTTACGCACATATTTTAGATGGTACAGTTGAGGATGCGTTGGTAAACTGGCCAGGATCACTGGTCAGGTGGTAAACTGGCCTCCCTATTGCTATCCCTACCATGGGAGATGGGATGTTTTGCCTATCTAGGGTGGGTATAAAGGGATTCTAAATTTCTGGTGCCGCTTTGGCTCCCCAGTTTACGTCCACACAAAGTTAACTCCCCGAGATAATTTTCTCCCATCTTTACTGGGGTTTCTTCGTTTTTTGCACCGATGCCGTTTCCATGGCTGCCAGCTCCTATGGGCTTTATTCTCTGGTTAGTCTATTTTCATATCTACTGGCCATCTCTTTTTTATATTTAAGGGGAGGTGTTAGGCAGAACACCTCCACAAGATTACGAAAGGGTTAAAGTATGTCGAATTAAAATTTTTAGTGTCGAATGGCTGTAAATAGAATAATCCCCAAATCCTGGAACGGCGCACACTACGTATCGCGCCACGAACGACCTCCGGCCGCGCACTCCATCATAATTTGAGCTAGAAACTTCCACATCACCACCGCATGTATGTCCCGCAGGAGCCTCTTCGCCAAGTTGAAGCGGAAACTGTGGATATTAATCTTTACGTGCACCAGTTCTAGGCCACCCTCCGAGACCGGCGTCGTCGCCATCTCTGTACACAGCCAATGCTTTCGCGCCATCTATACGGCGTAAACGAGGATTCCTTGAATTCTCGCTATGCACGATGGGGGTAGCTCGTACGTTTGCATGGGGTGCTGTATTTTAGGTGCGAGGAACTGGTTCGCCACGCACACCCTACCTCTCAAGGACATTGAGCTCATCCTCTGCTTCCACTTCCGTAGGGTCTTATCAATGGTCTCGGTCTTTTCCTTCTCTAACACCTCCATCTCGAGTGCCTCGTCGTTATATATTTTTCGCCCGAGGAAATCATTTCCAAACATCGTGTTCCATCTTATTCCTAGCGGAGAGTCGATCTTTCTCCTTTATCTTCCGACCCACAGGTCATCCTAGTAGAAGCAGACGACGATCCTTCGCTCGGGATGGAGGCTCCGGCAAGCTTCGAATTTAGCAACCGCACTAGGGGCTTGAAATCAAGAGAGTACAGCTGATGGGAGAGCGGACAACCCTGCCTTATCCCTCTACGGAATGGGATAGGTGCCTTGAGGGAGAAGCTGACCCGGACCATGCATACTTTGTCTATGTAGATCAACCGCAGCATGCACAGCACTCGCTCCCCGAAAACCATTTTTTTAAAACCTCAGAAAAATAAAAGTGTCCGATGCGGGAGAGAATAGGGAGAGGACAGCCAAAGTCGCGTCCTCTACGTTTGACGACTGCACTATATCTCGTATGGTGGATATGACGTCGAAGATGGGTCTCTGCGGATATGACGGATCTCATTACTTTACTAATCTGATCGAGAGGACTTTAGCTATCATGTTGAAGTCTATGTAAGGGACGGAGACGGGCTTCCAATTGTCGTTGTATTCTCCGTCTTGGGTATCAGGGATATTATTGAAGTTCTAGTGGTCCTCGGGAACGAACCACTCCCGAAACTCTCGCGAACCATATCCCCAAATGTACTCTTCAAGACGTTCAAGAAGGCCAGATAAAATTCCGGAGACAGGCCATCCGACCCAGGGGCCTTGTTTTTATTAACTTTTTACTGTCTGTTGCATCTCGATCCTTGACACCTGCGAGACCAGCAAAGTTCCTTCCTCCACGCCAAATCGGTCCAGGGATTCGAGAAGGAGAGCAAGCTCTCCGGTTGGAGTCTCCATCTCCGCAGAATTGAAATAGCTGGTGGACCCCTCGGTGTGGGTTCCTCCACGTGGTGAGGGGGGGGCNTATGGTAATTTACCATCACTGTTAATAGCCAGTATGCTGAGAAGGTGCAAAATGACCTCAGCTGTTGAGGCACCTATCAAAACTACTACTACTACTTGTACAAAAGAGAAAATTGAACCTCGTATCATGTCGTAGTTTAGTCCAACAGGACAGGTTATCGAAAACAAAAATTTTCTGATCAAAATTCGAGGCCGAAATTTACAATCAACCCCTCGGTGTGGGTTCCTCCATGTGGTGAGGGGGGGACACAGGGAGGGCTCTCATGCTTCATCACATCTTTTCTCATCATCAATCACCCCCATCATCTTCTTATCTTCATGTCTTGCTGGCCCTCTCTGTGTGCGGAACGCCCACCCATGCGTTTGCCGTGCATGGCGACCCGTGTCGGAGGGAAAGGGGATCCTGGTGGCTGAGGGGACCTCCCTTGGGGGGGAGGTATCCCCAACACTCCACTTTGGCCCCTGCCTCTCCTAGACAGGCGGCCGGGAACTAACCCACTCCCGGTCAATTGGCTGCTGGCGGCTGGGGAGTCAGGAGGCTCCTTTTGAGCGTACACCAGCTGGGAAGTTTGGGGCCACTGGAGCTGCATTGGTCTTGTAGGGAGAGTGGCTGCTGAACTATATCCCCAAGGTAGCCCTGACATTGAAGTTCAGCGTCCCCTTGTTGGGCTCCGTGGTGGGTGGGGAGCCTTGGGGATGAACCTTTTCTTTATTCATGGATGACATACCTAATAATTCCCAAAACAAAAAGATGCGGGCAGATAATACTGAATGTAAATATATAATTAAATATATGATAATACTGAAAACTCAGGCTCCTATCTTATTTGCACTGACTCTCTCAGTTCCTTACAGTCAATTTCAACCTACTCTCCAACACATAAAATAGTGCAAGATATCCAGTCATCAATCAGCTCACTGAACAAAAAGGGCATCGTAACAAAATTTCTCTGGGTCCCTGGTCATGTTGGAATCATAGGTAACGAGAGGGCAGACTCAGCTGCGAAAGAGGCATTGAATTCTCCTTTATCAGAAACTGTGCAAGTTCAATACGAAGACCTTAGGTCATATCTGAGAAAAGTTACTTTGGGGCAATGGTCACAATCATGGAGAACCCTTGATAATAATAAACTACGCACTATTAAACCTACCACATCTGTGTGGGCCTCTTCAGTCAGGAGCTTTAGAGGAGAAGAGGTAGCACTCACACGACTAAGGAT
>KZ309517.1:69606-85576 GCA_000376725.2 Ladona fulva
ATGAGGATGACAAAGAAGACGAATTTTATGTTCTTATTGTTGCAATAACCTGGATTTACAATTTATGAGAATCTTATATAAGTTTTAAAATAGCGAAATATTAAAATCTATGTCTCATGAAAGCTGTTGAATTTCTGAAACCCACCTTTCTGTCATGTTAACTGCATTTTGTCTTTTTTTGGAATTAATATTTAATGAATACAAATATTGTTTAGCACAATAGAGTTAGATTTTCACCTTGCTGCCGGCCAGTACATGGTGCTAGAGTGTGTATTAGCACTTTACCAAGCTCCAACATTTAATATCATGGTGAATTGTAAGAAAAAATATAATATCATGGTGAATTGTTGAGAAAAACAAGGTTTGAACAACAAATAAAATAACTTTTACTAATCCACAATAAATAATTTGTTGGCGACTAGTTTCGCGTAATAATAGCCATCTTTAAAGCCAAGGAAAAAGGAGGGAAGGAGGCTTTTATAGGCAACAGGAAAGGAGGGAAGGGGTGGAATGGGAGGAGGGGGATAAATCATTTGAAAGACAGAGGGGTTGCAACAAAGTATGAAGTAAACTGTTAACAAGCCTTGCTGTGGGTGGAAGCGGCAGTGAGGAGGACAGGATGAGATTGAAAGATATGTTCATTTACAACAGTACAGTTAGAATTTTATTGGTGGAGAAGGATTTCCATTTGTTCAAGTAAAGTTAGTCTATGGCTCTAATGTTCTATGTGAAGTATGTGGGAGTAAAAATTAGATGATTGATTAGCAAGGAAGAGGTTTTTGGCAAAGTGTGAATTAAAGGAATGGGAATTGAAGGATGACTTATAATCTTTCACATGAATTTCGAAAGTTCTTCCAGTTTGACTGATGTAGAATTCTTGGCAATCGGAGCAACTTAATTTGTACAATCCAAATTGAATTACAAAAATTAGACATTAAATTAGCACACAAATATTTCATGGTAAAGCAAGCATGAGGTAGAACATTCAATTGCTAGGTTCTTCAGTTGTTTTTGCATCAGGAGAATCCGGGGAGAATGTTTAAGACCAAGTTCAAAAAGCTCTGTTTCTTCCTCACTGAAAGAATGGTAAATTAGTTTTTTCATGGCTGAGATATGTGGATGAGATATTTTGTATTTGGACTGGTACCAGCTTAATTTGTTCCTTAACGACCTTAACTCCCTACATCTCTGCCTTAAATTTACCCATGAACTTGAAACCAATCACACCCTCAATTTCCTTGACTTGTCAATTTCCCTATCCATCAATTCTTTCCACTTTTCCATCTATAGAAAACCCACCTTTACTGTCATATAATCCCTGCTTCCTCAAATCACCACCCTTCTCAAAAACTTGCTGCTTTCCACTCTGTCCTTAACAGACCCCTAGAAATCCTGCTCTCCCCAGATAACTTTCTCAGAGAATTAGAAATGATTCACTTCATTACTAAATAGAATGGATACCCCTCACACATTTTAGACCATATGCTTGTAAAAAAACAAAGGAAGCTTGTGATCCAGTCTGTTTACTCTACCAGTTCTTCTCCCCCTGATCCTGTCCTTGGAGATGTATTCCTTTTCTTGGTAATTTAAGTGTTCAAATCTCAAGACTATTACTCAAAGGTAAAATAAAAGCAGCCTTCTACAACTCATCTACCCTGAAATTACTCCTTTACAAGCTTAAAGATAGCATTCCACCTTTTAAGAAGTCTGGTGTGTACGAATTAAGTTGCTCCTATTGCCCAGCAGTCTACATTGGTAAAACTGGAAGAACTTTCGAAGTCCGTGTGAAAGAACATAAGTAATCTTTCAATTCCCAATCCTTGATTGATGTTTTGGAATGACTATCTATGTCATTGGGCTAAATAATAATGTTGAATGTATAAAGGGAAATTCAATCCTTTTTCATCATGTACTAACAGTGACTATAATTTCCCTTCAGTTAATAAATTTCATTATTCTAACTTTGCAAAATTAGTACTACAGTTAAAAGGAGGGCTAAAAATCTTTTTGTGTGGTCCAAGTTTGATAATATCAACATGTTACCAAGATGAAGAGATCATTACTGATCCTCTTGAATATTGTAGACATTCACAGTAAATAATTAGGTGTTAGAGATTACAACTTTATTGTCTGATCCCCTTTCATGTAACATTTCACTTGAATGGAAAATATATAGCCATGTCTTCAAGCTGTGCTAAGGAAACTGCATGAAGTAGCATAACTACAGTTAGGAGTCAGTTTCATTAATAGTCAAGTCAACAACCCCTAGCAGAATTTCTTTCTTCGCGTTCTTACCTTCCTATACATTCTCAAGCCATTATGCATAAGTTCTACAGAATTTTCTTCCAATTTACCATAGTATTGGATGCTTTTAGCCCAATATCAAGTGGTGTGTCATCTATATATTTAGGCATAAAAATGTAGTGGTTTGTATTTCCTTAATAGTGCCAGGATATTTTGAGTTTTGTTGCTTTGCAAACAGATGACTAAAATTAAAATTCCTCAATTTTCTCACATTAGCCTATTAATCCAATGCTAAGGTGATAATTGTAGGAATAATTCTCTGAAGGACCAATATTCAGTGAATGAAAAGAAATTAGATGATGTCTTAGTATGTAAATATTCAACAGCAGTTTACCCTTCTATATAAACACAACTAAGGCTTTTTATTTCTATATCTTTTTATTGGCTAAGGAATATAGAGTGATTGAAATTTCAGTTTATAACTTTATCCTTTGCTTGCAGTAGGTTTAAATTGGTAGAAATGTTTTTCAAAGAAGAGATTGGTGTAACTGTGTCCCAGTTAGAAATCATTGACCTGATGTTATGCCACTAAAATTTGAATTTTGCTATACAAGTTTATTTAATTCTTGCAGATAAAAATCTCTGAGAAAAAATGGATATAATTCGATAAATTTCAACCGGCCTGAATTTGTACAAGAAATTTTATAATTAAAAAATCTCACTAAGAAATGATATCCAGAGTACAGCCAATTTGTCTTGATTATAAATAATCTTAGAAGTACTAAAATCATGATGTGTCAGTTTTAGATTGTTATGGGCTTGACATTTTTGTTGATAAATGTCTTTGTTTTTTTCACTTTTAATTTCTATAATTATTTGTTTTTAATACATGTTGTTAGTTTCTATTGTACAATTAATTGGATCTAATATTTATGAGAATATTACAAATGTTTTTTAAAGTAAGTAAATATTAAAAATCTTACCCAAAATAACCAGAAATTTACAATCCCCCATCTTTCTTTTATGTAAGCCTCATTTGTAATCTTGTTTTTTGTGTATAATTATAATTTATAAGAGAGTTGATTCACTCAGTAGAGTGAGATATATCTTAGCTCAAGCCAGAAGCATAGTGGAAGATGTTGTATTAACAACTTACCTATCTCCCAGCTCCTATATACTCTCATTACTGGTTGCCTTTCCTAACCAATTCCTTACCTATTCAATCACATTTGCTACATTGCAGAAGAAGGAGGTTTGCATAGTCTAAATTTCTAGTTTAAATAAGTTGTCACTGTCCATCTGTATAAAGATATGCCCTGTAACAATAACTCTTCACCAATACAATGTTTTTTCTTATCCCCATACAGGTTTCGTTGAACATTCTTTTGGTTACAAAGGTGGAAATAAAAGGAAATCCTGCAAAAATAGTACATTAAGGAAGTAGTTAATCATTCATTGACTTTATTATATAATATAGAGATAAACTTTATGACATCCTACAAATTATTGATATTCTTCATTAAAAAGATTTAATATATAACTAGAAAAAGAGTCATTGTTTTGGTTGTGATGTATCATTTTATAAATGTCTTTATATTTTATATATACTTTTAGATTCTTATAATAATTTATTTTTACTGCGTTTTTTACCTTGTTTCTTAATTGAATTTGATGAACTATTGTGTCTATCCAGGGTCTATCGTCTAGCGATCTGCATCCCGCAACTAGCATCTAGGGTCTTGCATCTTGTGTATTTCTTCTTTCATATCACTTCTAGCGTCAAATATCTATCTTCTCTTGTGTAGCGTCTCGCCTTTATCATATAGCATCTAGCATCAAGCGTTTGTGGCTAGGATCTACTCACTTTTTTACTAGCATCTATGGACAAGCGTGTAGGCTCTAGCATGTCGTGTCTAGCGTCGTACATTTTTCTAGTCCAGTGTAGTGTCCTATGTCTAGTGTCTAATGCATGGTGTCTCATGTATACCTTGAGGCAACTACCTTATAGCACTTTGCGTCTCACATGTAACATCTCACATTAAGTGCAATATCTAATGTGATGTAATCTAATCACCTTACGTCTATCAATTCATGTCTTACTTTTAGCGTTAATCTTTTCACTTATCCCGTTTAGCGTACGGCTTTAACCATTTAGCGTCTAGAGCCTTGTGTCCTTAATTTCCCGCATAGCATATGGTTACTTGCGCCTAGCGATGCATTCACAGTCATGTGTCTATTGTGTCGCATATATTATCCAGCGTCTAACTATTAACGTCTAGCATCTGTCGTCTAACAAGTAGCGTCTAGCATCTAGAGTCTCTGGTATAGCATGTAGTATATCTCATTTATTGTTTAGCATATATACTCTTGCATGTAGTGGCTCTCGTCTAGCGTCTCGCCACAAGCGTCTTAAGTCAAGCACATAGCATCCCGTATCTTGCGTCTCTGGAATAGTGTCCCACGTCTAGCATCTCATGTCCAGTGACTCAAGTAATCCATGTCTCGATTAGCATCTGTTGCCTAGCATCTCTAGGCTGGCTTCTAGAACCTACCTTAGCGTTTGGCTTCAATCATGTAGCGTCTAGAGCCTCGCGTCCTTAATTTCCCGCATAGCATATGGTTACTTGCGCCTAGCGATGCATTCACAGTCATGTGTCTATTGTGTCGCATATATTATCCAGAGTCTAACTATTAACGTCTAGCATCTGTCGTCTAGCAAGTACCGTCTAGCATCTAGAGTCTCTGGTATAGCGTGTAGGTTATGTTATTTATTGTTTGGCATGTATACTCTTGCATGTAGTGGCTCTTGTCTAGCGTCTCGCCACAAGCGTCTTAAGTCAAGCACCTAGCATCCCGTATCTTGCGTCTCTGGAATAGTGTCCCACGTCTAGCATCTCATGTCCAGTGACTCAGGTAATCCGTGTCTCGATTAGCATCTGTTCCCTAGCATCTCTAGGCTGGCTTCTAGAACCTACCAACTTGCGTGTATCTATCTAGGGACACAAATTTCGTGTATGGTATAGTTATGTCGCCACGGGATTTCTAGACAATGGGGAATTAATTACCTAAAGCGAAGGAAATGTATCTATAGATCTGGTTTCACCAACCTCAAATGCCCATAGATTAACCCTTAGGGTATTAAAATTTTGTAGCAACAAGTCAATTATCAGGACTGCCTATGGAGCTGGAAATTTCGTTTGATCATGCATTACGCTAAATTCCATTCCCTATGTCTGCATGTCTTAGAGGATTCGCTTTTAGACAACTTACTCTTCCCTTGCTTCCAATATTGTCATGGGGTTAATTGCAAGGCTCAAAACTTAAGTGTACCCTATTCCCTGTATATAATTCCATCGCGTTTGAATATCTTCAAAGTCTGCATCCAGAAATTCTTGTGTCAGTTTTACTTTTGCATCACAAATTGCATAATTGCCCAAAATATATAGTTTGAGTTTGTATTATGGACGAAGAATAATCTCTAAACTTGTAATCCTTGTCAGCCTTTGTCAACATTGAGGATACTTAAAGAAGTAAAATACATTTTTCCTTTCAATTTAGCAAACTATGAGATAAAACCAGATTAGTCTTCCTTGTTGAATTGTAGAGGATGCGTTTAAGAAATCCTTTTACTTATTAGATCCAAGTCAGACAAATTTCATAATACCAGCGTAGTTGCTGAAAGCATGTGAAAATTTTGTTAAATTTTTACAGAAAATATTTCTCCATTCCCACTCATGATTGCTTTAAAAGTTATCGACAAGGTTCATTGCTGACTCCAGGGAGTCAAGTGATCAACAATATAAATGGTAGTAGTAATTATGTGCCTTTACGTATGAAGGACTTTATATTCAATTACATAGATTTTTTGACTCCACGTTTTCCTTATTATTGATGATAGAGAATCTAAATGTAAGAGTATCTAAATTTCCCTTATATGCATTTATAATTTTAAAGAGCCATATTTTAGAGTAAATAATATTACCGTAAAAGTTAAAATTATGCAGCAAGGAGACTGGGGGAATTAACTGGATTCTCTATTGCATTACCACTGTGATTAATTCTAACTTGTGATTTGCAAATTAATAGATTTAAAGACATACTGTAGGGAGAAAAATCAGAGATGGCAAAACCAAAATGTTTAGATTTCTGATACATATTCTTCTTCAAGGCCATAAGATGTATGCATATAAATGTAGGATGCATAAGGGTTAGTATAATGTTGATCCCTAGTGATCATCCAGCATGGGTAACAAAGGTGTTTTAGAGAGTCGGTTTAGATATCGACTACCTAAGGGAAGAGAATGTAACTCAGATCTTTTTTGTAAGTAATGGTTTAAGTTTGCATCATTATTTGAACATATAAAAGAATTCAGATGATAAGTTATGCATTTCAATATTTGGATGCACAGTCATATCCTTCATTGTTCATACCTTTTTGAGAAAAGAAAGAGCTGGAGGCATTTCCATTTGAATGAATGCTAAACATTATCAGATGAGGTTTATGCTATAGATGTTATATTGGGTTTTGGTAGACGTTAACTTAAGATTGCTTTCCATGGACCCAGTTTTTTTCCTTTTGAATCTATCCACATCTTAAGCAGTGAAATTTATCTAACCCTATTTACCAAAAACTTCCGTAAAAATCAAATTTAATGAGAATAATTAATTTCAGGTTCACATAAAGTTTGAATGGGATATAGTTTTGTAATGTCAAGGTATGTTCCCCAAGTAAATTAAGACGTGTTAAACCAGCATCTTACCATTCCATAAAATAAATCTGTTCCCATCATGTGATAATTTATAAATGATTGGTTGCAGTCATGACTGCTCTCCGGAAATCATTCAGAATATATTAAAGTCTTAGAGATTTTTCCGCTTTATTGTTTACAGTCGATTAAATTTGTGGTAGTTACCAGTGTCAGTCTCGCCTGTTGGATTTAGCCATTGATTATTTTGAATTTGCTAATAACCACACTGAGGAATGTATCATGATACCGTAATTAACCCCGATTAAAAAAAAGCACAAAATATAAAAATAGACTGGTTAATATCATTTTTTCCTTTTGGAGCACCCTTTAACTTTATATATTTGTCCATGAAATTAAAATCTGTCGCATTGATGTGATCCATACTCTTTTTGAGGTGGCAACGTAAGGATTGATTTTCCACCTTTACCTTCAGTATGTTTGTGTGTATGATAGTGTGTGTGTGTGGAGTGCACTCCAGAATGAATGGTGAATGACATTTTGCATGTAATTCATCCTTGCATGAATATTTCTTAAACATTACTAGTTCTAACCTATGTACACTTTGCATGTGGTAGATTATTATAGCCCTGATTAGATGCTTATGTGTAGCTAGTGATCATTAAGTCTGCTGAATGATTATAGTGTGGGAGGTAGGGGTGGAAATTCAGTCCAATTCCCTTAATTATTAACTTCCGTAAAAATTATTTTCATAGTTTTCCTTCAGCTGTTAGTTATGACCAAAAATCAAGTGAGATACGAATAATGAATCTTTGCTGATAATGACAAGTTCTCATTCCTCTTAGGAAATCGAATGCCAACATGTCAGAAGTAAAGTAGAAAGCAAGATCAAACTGGTACTTGTAGAGATAAGAGGCACTAAAAGGCTAGGAATGAGTCATTCCATCTTAGCCCTCTCAAGATAATGTTGAATTACAAGGTGGTTTTCATTTCAAAGCTCGGTATCCACATTCTGCATAAGTAATTGATTAAGAATATTGACTAATTATTTTACCCCCCTTCCCTCTGATAGAATTCTTTCGTTGTTGCTAGTTAGCCTTTAGGATTATTTATCTCAAGACATCTACCAAATTCACACTGTTTCATCATCTAAGGTGTGAATGCTAGCTTTGCACTGTCTTAGGTAGCATCTTAGGGGATTTTCTGTGCAAGTTTGCTTATGACATAGAGGATAGGGAAGTTAAAATAGCTGCGACATCAGATAAATGTTTTGGTGGATCATTGCTATCAATCATCTGCATAATATGTGCTAAATCATTGTTTTATTGAAATTTTAAAGTTTGAGGGGTCGAATGAAAACCATTATGATACATAGAATTCCTTAAACTTGCTTTGTTATACATCCTTTAAGAGCATTAGAACTTACTCATGGCATCTATTTCCAAAGTTAGTCATTATTGGTAAATTTGATTGGAAAGCAATCTTGGGGATGGGTTTGAAACATATTTAAGACAGAAACGCCTGGGTGATTGAAATTTTCGAAGCTATCATTGCTGATTGCCTGATTATTTGTAAATTGTAAGTGTCCCACGTCTAGCATCTCATGTCCAGTGACTCAAGTAATCCATGTCTCGATTAGCATCTGTTGCCTTGCATCTCTAGGCAAGCTTCTAGAACCTACCTTAGCGTTTGGCTTCAACAATGTAGCGTCTAGAGCCTCGCGTCCTTAATTTCCCGTATAGCATTTGGTTACTTGCTCTTTCTTTGGTTAATTCCCCTGTTTCTTCATGCAGCATTACAGAGGCTGTGGCATCCTTGTAGATGCTGCGTAAAAGTTGGATTTACTTGGCATTTATCCCTTATTTCCCAGTGCTTCCAAAGTGGAGGAGGTAAATTAGTAATCTCATTGTGGGGCGTTCTTGGGATTATGCGGCAATTTTTCAAGTCTTTATAGTTTCTTTGGCATCGATAGGTTCCTTCATTTTGTAGTGAAACAATCATGCCACTAGCTCTTTATTTTTCTCCCAAACTTATTCTACTTCCTAAGAAATCTGTTAGCTTCTTAGAAAATATAAAGTGCAGGATTGTAATTCTAACTCGTTTTTACTTATCAGTGTGTTCTGAAAGCAACACTTAGTGATTAGACTGTGATGCTTCCATTTAATCAGGGTAATTTCATGTTTGGCAATGATAAAATGTTTGTAAATTATCAACCTTCCAGAGTTGAATATATTCCTCAGGCTTAAACCTTTAGATTTCTCGAAACACATTAATGCTCAATCGTACCTTCACACCCTATCGTAAATATATTGTAGGACAGATTGAGTTGCATTCTTGTTTCCTTGGGTATAAATGTTACGTTAATTAACCATGAGACATTTTAATAGCAGATGAAATAATTAGGTATGGGTATCAAATGTTGGGTAACCTGGCTTTTAGTCACATCTTGTGCAGCAATAGTACATGTTGTGCATAAGGGTGGGGGATTTAATATCACAAGAGATCCATCTGCAGGATGATGTTATATTTTAGTTATGATTTTAGTTATGATTATTTTAGTTATGATTCTTCAATGCATGAGAATGAGATTAGAAACATTTTTAAATGGGTAAAAACGTCCTTTGAAGATCATGGGATGTAGTCTTTGAAAAATATGGGATGGAATAATAAAGTTTGTTATACTAGAATAAAGGTGCTTATGTTGTTAGTTCATTTCATACATATGGGCTGTTTGTTGCCTTGGACCACTTTCACCAAAGGCTACCTTCTTCTTCCTGCTTCATGCACTCAATTATAATATTTCCAGTTGGATTTATTCACAGTGGTCATGCAAATGGATTTTTTTGCCCACGATTGTGGCTTATGTAGCTTTTTGTGTTTTAAATCAGTGTTCAGTACAAGGGATTCTTTCTTTCATATAATAATCATGTCCTATCTGAGAGAACTGGTATTTTGATCCTGTAAACTCCACTTTGTGAAAGTCGCTAGTTTGAGGAAAAGAAATCAGGTAAAATCATGCAGCATTTTTTTGACGGTGATAGTAGATTTTTTCGATTTTGGGAGTCATGATAAAAGCATTAATGTGTGGGAAAACCCCTAAATACCTCAAAGAGGAAACTCATTCAAAGTATGTGTCACAGCAGTGCTGGACATTTACCTAGACAAATTTAGTGAATGATTGATTTTAGCATGCCATTTGTAAATAATTCAAAGTTTTACAAGGATCCCTCTTTTGATTCATTCCATTGTTTTTTGAAATTTGTCTGACTTAGGAAGTGACTACTGATAGTAAATTCTTCTTTCAAATATCATTCAGATGACATTTTAAAGGGAAATNTTCTGGGTAAAATAGAAGATTCAAATTCACGAAATCGATAGAGAGGAAAATCCTCCATAGTATACCAAGAGGATTTTACCCTGAGGGTCCTTAGTTCGATTCTGTAGCGGTTTTTCTGCCTGAAGTTCATGAATTAATTTAGGGTATTTTCCGTTAAGATAGAAACTTGCAATTCACGGTTTTGTTAGAATGGATGACTATCTATCGTATTCCGTAAGGCTTTTTGACCTAAAGGCTCACGTTCGATCCCAGGACCATTCGAACGACCAAATTTTCAAAAAATCGTAACGTTATTTCCCACTCAAGGAGAAGGTTGAAGTTCGCTACATCTATAGAAGATAGGGATTTCTATCATATGCCGTAAGAGTATGTGTCCTCATAGACCCAGGTTCGATGCTAGGACATTTCGTATGCACGTAATATGAATAATTCGTTTAGGTTATTGTAGTTGGTGCTTGGAACTCGGTGTATGGAAGGCAGAGTGTTGAAGGAGGTGTACAATGCCTTACTTAAACTATCTTACATTAAGCTTGCAGTATGCAAGCAACATTTACTTATATATATATATAGGTATATAGATATATATACATATAGGATACTAAAGGCGAGGCAGAAGGAAGTGCCTTACGGAGCCGCCGATTTTTTTGCCGTAAAGTCCCGGGTTTNTTCCTCAGGCTTAAACCTTTAGATTTCTCGAAACACATTAATGCTCAATCGTACCTTCACACCCTATCGTAAATATATTGTAGGACAGATTGAGTTGCATTCTTGTTTCCTTGGGTATAAATGTTACGTTAATTAACCATGAGACATTTTAATAGCAGATGAAATAATTAGGTATGGGTATCAAATGTT
This sequence comes from Ladona fulva, assembly GCA_000376725.2. Classification (NCBI taxonomy): domain Eukaryota; kingdom Metazoa; phylum Arthropoda; class Insecta; order Odonata; family Libellulidae; genus Ladona; species Ladona fulva. The sequence continues at coordinate 80,749 of KZ309517.1, forward strand.
GGGTAACCTGGCTTTTAGTCACATCTTGTGCAGCAATAGTACATGTTGTGCATAAGGGTGGGGGATTTAATATCACAAGAGATCCATCTGCAGGATGATGTTATATTTTAGTTATGATTTTAGTTATGATTATTTTAGTTATGATTCTTCAATGCATGAGAATGAGATTAGAAACATTTTTAAATGGGTAAAAACGTCCTTTGAAGATCATGGGATGTAGTCTTTGAAAAATATGGGATGGAATAATAAAGTTTGTTATACTAGAATAAAGGTGCTTATGTTGTTAGTTCATTTCATACATATGGGCTGTTTGTTGCCTTGGACCACTTTCACCAAAGGCTACCTTCTTCTTCCTGCTTCATGCACTCAATTATAATATTTCCAGTTGGATTTATTCACAGTGGTCATGCAAATGGATTTTTTTGCCCACGATTGTGGCTTATGTAGCTTTTTGTGTTTTAAATCAGTGTTCAGTACAAGGGATTCTTTCTTTCATATAATAATCATGTCCTATCTGAGAGAACTGGTATTTTGATCCTGTAAACTCCACTTTGTGAAAGTCGCTAGTTTGAGGAAAAGAAATCAGGTAAAATCATGCAGCATTTTTTTGACGGTGATAGTAGATTTTTTCGATTTTGGGAGTCATGATAAAAGCATTAATGTGTGGGAAAACCCCTAAATACCTCAAAGAGGAAACTCATTCAAAGTATGTGTCACAGCAGTGCTGGACATTTACCTAGACAAATTTAGTGAATGATTGATTTTAGCATGCCATTTGTAAATAATTCAAAGTTTTACAAGGATCCCTCTTTTGATTCATTCCATTGTTTTTTGAAATTTGTCTGACTTAGGAAGTGACTACTGATAGTAAATTCTTCTTTCAAATATCATTCAGATGACATTTTAAAGGGAAATTCTGCAGAGATTTGTCTATGTAGAAGAAGCATTTCACAATTTTTTTTACGAGTAACTCATTTAAATTGCCTGTTATAATAAATCATAACTTCCTTGATGCTTTCAGAGATAAGGTCATAAAGGCTAATACAATAATAGAATTGGATTTTATATTTTGAAGATGATTGACCATGAGTCAGGCCAAAGAAAAGATTTTGTAACTTTTGATATTATTATGGAGGTACAAAAAATTCAGAGATAGGCTGTTTAGAATCCAAATCTCCACATAAATTGTTTTTGATGTAATCTTGCAAGCATAGCTAAACTTATGCTTTGACGTTGCTTCGAAAAACCTGTGCCTCCAAAACACGTGTCCCTATCATTTATCAACTTCTGGTAATTAAATGGCACAAACTATCTGGATGCAGACTAACAAGTCAAGTTCAATGAATGAATCCAAAGCTATCTTTATTAGAAATCTGAATCATTACAATTGATTTTTCAGTGCGGGTTCTCCTAACAAAATGTTTTCATAAGATTATAAATTCTTTAAAGGATTAACTTAAATGTTTAGAGTGAGGATAGGAATCCAGAGATAAAAATTTCACAAGATACCTTGACCATATATGAAACAATTTATTTGAGTGCTATTTTTTAAAACAGAAGCAAGAGAAATACCCAGAAATAAAAGAAGTGTCGGTTTCAATGAGAACCCTTGTATCCTAGAGGAATTTCTAATAATTAAACTCAAAACATATACTTTTCCCCATAAATGGCAAGTTAGTGTATCCTCTATTACATGCATACATAGGCTGTGGGAGAAGGAATTAATGGGTGGATTTATGAATGTATGCAGGTGTTTTTAGAATAATGTGTTTTGGATGACATATATATTTTAATTACAGTAAAACCTATTTAAGATGCTTCCTCTGAAGACGTTATCCCGCTTAAGACATGATTTTCTCCCAGTCCCTACCAGACAAATCACATGGTAAAAATACTGCTTGAGAGGCTCTACTTCCCTTGTGAAGTTTTACCATATCTATGGAATTAATTTAACAGTCAGGACATTGCTATTCCTCATATTTTGCATCAAGTACAAAAATTTTGGTCGCACATAAGCTGATCAACTTATAAAAATCAAAGTATCAGGCAAGATGTTGCATAAATCCATTGGGGAAGGAATAAATGAACTGTAGCTATAATGAATAAGGACCATTGTTTTCCTTTTTTCCGTGATGAAATGGAATTTGTAACTAAGTAAGTAAGTGAGTAAGAAGTTCTCTTTGCGTGACAAGCAGACCATTCTTCAAAAATATGATGTCAGGCCATGAGCATTAAATACCCAGTTTTAATGTTATCCCGCTTAAGATGCGATTTTCGTTAGGTCACTCGGAAAACGTCTTAACCGGGTTTTACCATAATATGGTATTTGCTCTGTAGACTAATGTGGCACTTGACATAATTATTGTTTATAAATTTCAAGAGTCCTTTATTGGCCAATTATTTAAGATTTTCTAATTCCATAGGCAGTCATTCAAAGTACATTGTAGGGTAAGGTAATTTAAGCAAGCGCCTAGAGTAACTGAGTATGTGGCTTGCGTCTAGCATCTCTCCTCTAATATCTAAAGTCAAGCATTTAACGACTCGTGTGTAGTGTTTAGCATCCTGTAACTAGTGTCTATTGTTCAACATCTCGCATCTAGTGTCTTGCGTTTAGTGTCTCTTGCCTAGCATCTTGTGTCTTTCATATTGCGTATAGGGTCTAGTGGCTTAAATATAGAGTCCGAGTTCTGAGGTTTAGTGTCTAATGGCAAACGTCTAGGGACTCAGGTCATGTGTCTAGTGCTTGTCATCTTGCATTTAGCACCTATCGTCTCATATCCAGCATTTAGCATCTTGCATTTTACATCTTGCGTTTATTGCCTCATGTGTAGCGTCTCGCATCTAGGGCTTGAGGCTAGTGGCAAATGCTTAATGTCTACTATCTTATAATCTAGCGTCTATGTCCTAGCGTCTTATGTCTAGTGACTCAAGTAATCCGTGTTGCGATTAGCATCTGTTCCCTAGCATCTCTAGGCTGGCTTCTAGAACCTACCAACTTGCGTGTATCTATCTAGGGACACAAATTTCGTGTATGGTATAGTTATGTCGCCACGGGATTTCTAGACAATGGGGAATTAATTACCTAAAGCGAAGGAAATGTATCTATAGATCTGGTTTCACCAACCTCAAATGCCCATAGATTAACCCTTAGGGTATTAAAATTTTGTAGCAACAAGTCAATTATCAGGACTGCCTATGGAGCTGGAAATTTCGTTTGATCATGCATTACGCTAAATTCCATTCCCTATGTCTGCATGTCTTAGAGGATTCGCTTTTAGACAACTTACTCTTCCCTTGCTTCCAATATTGTCATGGGGTTAATTGCAAGGCTCAAAACTTAAGTGTACCCTATTCCCTGTATATAATTCCATCGCGTTTGAATATCTTCGAAGTCTGCATCCAGAAATTCTTGTGTCAGTTTTACTTTTGCATCACAAATTGCATAATTGCCCAAAATATATAGTTTGAGTTTGTATTATGGACGAAGAATAATCTCTAAACTTGTAATCCTTGTCAGNTTTTCAGTCGTGCAGCTATTATTCTCATGAATGTTTGGTAAATAACGGGAAGGAGACTGATGGGGCGGTAGTTCTTCAAATCTTCCTGTCTTCCTTTCTTGTGCAAAAGGACAATCTTTGCATGGATCCATTCCTTCGGAATTCTCCCTTGTCTAAGGCAATTAGTGAATAACTGCGCTAGGACAGGAGAAATTTCTGTAACACCAAGTTTCAAATATTCCTCTAAAACTCCATGTGTTCCTCCTGCATTTCTATTCTTCATCTTCTTGATGGCCTCTGTTACTTCTTCTGGAAGAATAGAGGGGGGTTTCTCAGAGATTTGCGTTTCTTCTTGGTTTTCCTGTTCAACATTTTCTGTCTTCTTGTATAAGTTGGTGAAGTATTCTCTTACTGTACTCAAAATACATTGTAATAATATTTTTTTAAATATTGTAATACTTACTTCCTGTTTCCTGCATGAGACCAACTTCTTTTGCTCCATTCTTACGTTGATCTTCATTCTGCATCTAACTATCCTATGGTCACTGCCGGTATTGAAGTTGTTTAGTACCTCACAATTAGTAACTGGGTAGAGTTTGTTAACCAATATAAGTATGTACTTGTTATGTATGTACATATTTGTGCACTCTGCAAACTCTACCAGGCGGAAACCTCGTTCATTTCTCTATCCTAGTTCATGTTTTCCTGTGACAGCATCATCTGCTTCCTGCATACCTCTACAACCGTTGAAATCGCCCATGATAATTTTATAATAGTGATCTTCCTTGTCATGTTCCGAGCCAATAGGCTGGTAGAAATTTTCAATTTCCTCTTCGCTGCTTGCTGCTGTTGGTGCATAAACTTGGATGATCTGAACAGAGTAACGCTTATTAATCCTTAGGATGAGCTTATATATTTTGTCAGATACACTTTCATGAGCGTAATGAAATTTGATCTCTTCTGATTTACTTCTTACTTCACTTAGTCCGATGTCATCCCATTTTCTCTTCTCTGCTTCATTCAGTAGCTCCAAAAGTCGATCTTAATTAAAAATTTCCGAAAAATGTAAGAAAACCTGTCCAATGCATTCTTATGGGAAAATAGCCGTTTTTGGGGCCTCCTAGAATCGAACCCAAGATGCCTAGGGTCGATGTCCGCTTCTTTCCTAGGTGTCCAAACCTAGGGCTTTACGGCAAAAAAATCGCCGGCTCAGTAAGGCAATTCCTTCTGCCTCATCTTTAGTATCCTATATGTATCTCTTTATATAGACGCTTCTCCGGATATATATAGATATATATACATATAGGATACTAAAAGCGAGGCAGAAGGAA
>KZ309518.1:18696-40671 GCA_000376725.2 Ladona fulva
TTGAACTTGCGACACCACCGCCGAACAGACGACTCGTCCATTACATTGTCTCCATACACCTCCTTTAATTGGCGATGAATATCACATGGGCGAACGTTTCTTGCATTGAGGAATTTAATCACTGCCCTCACTTCACAACTGGCGGCGTTCTCAATTTTTTTAAACATTGTAAACAATCACAGAAACAACACAGGCAATGCTAGCGTCACGCAACTTGGCTCAGAGAAGGCAGACAAGCCACTGAAGCTATCTGACCTTGTCCAGCGGCTACTCGCGTCGTCAGCACTTCATGCGGCACTAACGGGTACTACTTTCCGGATGACCCTCATAGTATTATTGTAAAAAACTAAAAATTCTAAGTTTATTTTACATTATGATTAGGAAAATATCATTTACATGAAATGAAATAATATTTCTTATTTAAAAAATTTAGTTCTCTCTACAGTGGTATATTTTCACGATGATCAATTAATTTTTGCGAGAGATATAAAATATTTTATATGACTGTACACTCATCAGCTGATGCACACATACCTATGGAAGCATTCACCTTTATTGCATTTAGCGCACACAGTTCTTTTTCTCTGTCCTTTTCCCTCTTGACACTGCACACACAACAGTCCTTCTCCTTTTTATTTGGCAATTTTATGACACCACATGTTGCTGATGATGCAGGTTGCCTAACTCTGTTTTGCATTTCTTGAAGCCATTCTCTGCCAAGTTCCAAAATTATACTGATAGTATAATGCTGCCTGGACAAAGGTCTTTTTCCAGATGTCAAATTTTCCTTATATATGTTATAGGAATTCAGTACCGTATGCAGAAAAATATTGAAACATCTTTTTCCAATATTTTACTGTATGTCTCTCATATAAAGCATCATGTCTGATGTGTCAATTCCTCCCATATAATCGTTATAGGATTGAATAATGGAAGGATTTCTCCATGTCTTTCACCTGATCTCGCTTTGTAGATAAACGTTTACTCTTTTCTACTTTGCATTTCATCGAAAGAAGAATTACAGGAAATCGCTGGGATTTTTTTTCCGGCACGGCAGCAGCAAGAGTATGACCTCTACGGTAGTACAGCTCTTCACCTACATGAAATTTTTCTTTTAATTCTATCAGAATAAATTTCCTATTCCTGCAAATAGTCTCAGTTACATAAGTTCCTACTTTGTGTAGGTATTCAGCTAGATATACTGATGTGAAAAAATTGTCCATAAAAATAATATATATATAATATGTATATAATATATATGGTAACCTTTATTTAGATTGTTACCCACCTTCAATAACTTTTCTACAACTGTGTAAGCCAAGCCAAACTTTTTAATTAACTCCTTTTCCTCTGAGCTCTTAGCGCCTCTATAAACATAAAAGGATAACAAATAATGCAACACGGAATCGCATAACATCCAGAAATTTAAATCCCAGCAATAATGACACTTACTAGGAATGTAATGCAGTAGTTGCATATGGTTTTTGGTGCCAACCAAGCTTTAATCCACACTCAGATACTCATGGGGGGTATAGTTGTGCCTGGAAACTATGTTGGCATAGTCAATGAGGGGCTGTATTTTGGCACAAGGATCATATCCTGCTTCACCTGGCTGAGGTAGATTTTTGTGTCAGCTAAATGAAAGAATTTCAAGATCAATTGGATCGATTTCTAGGAAGAATCTCATGAAACCATCTGATGCATTGCGATTTTTCAGTGAACCAATAGGATTCAATTGTTGGCCTTCGAATTAGGCTCATATTCAAAGTGCATGCGATGAAAGCATTTAGTTTGACAACTGTTATTTTTTCAAAATTTTTTGCACGAGCATTTGGAGTAAGATGTCCATCATCACTGAAAAAGTGCCAAGTGCATGCACTTGTTTCCCTAACAATTTCATTCAATAGAACTTGCGTAAAAAATAAACGAAAGTATTGGATTGGTTGTGCATCACTTGGAGGAGCATAATTCGGTCCTGGTGTCTAGAAACTCGAGTATCTTTGGAGGGTTATCAAGATTCACTCTCATTTTGACCACTTTGACCACCACTCTCACACTCCGCTTTGCCTGGATCAACATTTCTATCCTCTTCTTGGTCGGACCCACATGAGTCATCTCCCTCTGAGGGAGAAGAGGTCCGACGCCTCTTTGTCCTTGGCTTTGAGGTGTAAATGAAAGATTCTTCACTGCTAGAGGAAGAAATCTCTTCATCGGAGGTTTCAGATGGCAAATCACTGCTATCATCATTAGCGATGAGCGCATCTTCAATATCCTTACTTTTCAAATACTTTGACATTTGTCACAAGGGCAACCCTAAAATAACATTTTCTAAATTGTATTAAAAACAAAAAATTATAAATCGCAAATTGCCATATCTACTCGTCCAATACTAAAACGACATGGAGAAAGAGTTCAGGAAAACTTATTAAGGTACTTGAATTCGTAAAACGTAACTATTTTTCCAATAAGACACAGTTCTGTATGAATTGAACACCACAGGTTTTGTGCTGATTCTCAGTAAAATTAGACAACAGGAAAGGTCCATCAAATAAATAATATGGCAAAATATGATAAACAGCATAAAATTCACTAATATATATGAACAAGTAAAATTCGTGAAAATATAATGATGGTTATGAAAACATGGAAAACTCATATTTTATTATAATGTAAAATTGTAAGATATATTACTTGTCAACAATTACTTTTTTTAAATAAGAAGAATATTTGTTAATCTTGCTGGAAACTGACACTGTAAAATAAATACTAAGAGCCACAGAGAAAACAGTCCAGCGCGAACTCTGACCAGCACGAAATATAGTATGATACTGGCCCGAGGGTAACTAAAATGTGAACAATCAGCATATATAGGGAGAAAACCTCTTAGTAAGCAGCTGAAATAAAGCACACGCCGATAAATGAGACGGGAGCCCTTGAATAGGCTGCATATGACGAAGTAAAAGAAGTAAAAAAAGTTGTGCCAAAAAAGAATATTTGTTAATCTTGCTGGAAAATGATACTCTAAAATAAATACTAAGACCCAGAGAGAAAAAATAAGTCCAGAGAGAGCTCTGACCAGCACAAAAGGTGATACTGTGCTATATGATACTGGGCTGAGCATAATGAAAAAAACACGGGAGAACTTATGAGACAAAAAAATGTAAACAAACAACATATGGATAGGGTGAAACCATCTTAGTAAGATAAAGCACAAGCTGATAAATGAGACGGGAGCTGTTAAATAGGCTCCATATCACAAAGTAAAAAATGTCAAAAAAGTTGGGCCGATAAATCGGCCTGTGACAGTTTTCGCACGTCCAACGAGGGCTGATATATTGACCCGCTGGCAGTAAAAGGGTTAATTGAAACATATTTGTCTTACCTTGGAAGCAATGCCAGAACTGATGACAATATTATCACAGCCCAGTAAGCTACTGATCCCATTGTTTTCACAATGACCCAATAGTTACTAGGAAGTCCAAAGCACTGAATGCACAACGTATTGTAAACTATGGAAAATATATAAAAGGCTATGATTGAGGCCATTATGAATAGAAAGTGGATCACCGTCTGAAATGAGACAAAAGAGACATTAGAGTAGCAGAAGAAAATAGTGGTTAATAGTTAAGGGAGATTATGATGCTGAAGACATGACAAATTATATCAGATTGAAAATAGTAATGGATTAACATGTATACTTCAATCAATATTATAGTTTTAGATTTAGAACAAATACATCAATGTCACTTTAATAAAGCTGAACTTGGTGGATAATTTTATAGAGTTTATATCTTTGAACAGTAAAATTTTAAATCTTTTTAGAAAATAGGGAGTAAAATGGAATTGAATACACTATATTATCAATGGTATCAACATTTCATTATCTAATACTGAGAATATGGTGAATAAGAACACTTTCTGATGACAAATATGTAATTAGCTTTTCTTACCCATGATCTTGTTTCAACTGCAACATGCAGCAGCATGACAAACATACAAGAGGTAGTGATTGTGGTCCCAAATTCCCAAATGCCAACATCAGTGTCATGGTAGGCCTAAAAGGCAGACAAATATTCATGAAAAATATGATGTACACTTTAAAAAATGCAATTTACTAGATATAGTAATACTTAATTAGAATCAAAATAAATATTTGTAATACATATAACAATACTATGTACACTGATATTTTCATCCATTAAAGGGACATTTAACAGTTAACTCAAAGCAACACAGACTAATATCTATGAGGAAAATCTACTACCAATGAAATAAGTAGAAAAATTTAAAAAATTAAAAATCATCATACTTACTGCCTCAGTTACAAAGAATATAACAATGCTCTGATACAGAGAATCAGCCATTGTGGCCCAAAACGAATGAGTTTGATACACCAAGCCTATTCGACCTTGCCGATACAAAGCTGGATGTGTTAATAAAAGGTTGTCTGGTGCATCTCTATCATACACCCCTGTAAAAAGGAAAAAAATGAAAACAACAACAAATTCCAAAAGTAAAAATCACAAGACACTAAATGCACAAATCACTATGCAAGGAAGTGTAGAAAAAGTTTACTTCAAGAGATGTTCTAATTTAAATGTCACCATGCAACTCTGATAACTTTGAAATTAAGACCATTTAAATCTTTACTGGTCTTCATAAAATATCCTCAACGTTTATTTGATATAATATTTTAAAATTATGACTTTAACATAGGAATATAAACATGGATCTGTTGAAAACAAAACAAAAGAGTTCAAATACTTCAACAGCCATTGTTACAAGTAGCTGCATGGTCATTACAAGAATAGTTAATTCTCTAAAAACCAAAAGGGGGTTGAAATTTTCACAGATCCAAGTGTCATGTGATCAGATTTGCATACACTCCAACACACAGGATGTCTCTAAGAACACACTACTCTATCACTGGAATGTGCACATGGCTACCAGTACACTTCTGCTTCAAAAGTATTTCAACTATTTGTTTTTGCAACTAATTAAACTAATTTGTTTCAACTGTGTTTGTTTGTTTTAAAACTTTTCAGAACAATAAAACACAAGAAACGCAAAATAGATCATGAAATGCACATTTAATTATAAGTGAAGAGTGAACTTACCAATTGCAATGGGTGGTAATGAAGTAAAAAGTAAATTGTACAACATCAGGTACATTTGATCTATCATTACTGATCCAGAAAACCCACAGTACAACTGAAACCAAAATATAAGAAACACAAAAGTCTGAAAGGAAAAAGGGAAAAAAATATTTAATACAAAGGAAAAAATGTTTGCAATATTAGTTAATGTCAATATTAATATTGGTTAATGTTATATATAATGAAATTTTCACAATAAAGATTGTCAAGGAATCTTTTACAGAAAAGTTCTTCTGGACAATTCTAAGCATAAGACCTTTTCCCTTATGAAACTACAAAGTAAACCTAGAAAATACTAACTTTCTCAAAAGAAGTATCTCTAATTGAAGAATAGCAGGGTAAAATTAAAACGTACATATTTTTGCTCACACACAATACTACTGATCAAATTAAATTTTGGTTGGTAAAATGGGAAAAATTTCATTACTAATCCTCTCTGAATGATTTCATCCTTTCTGTGCAAGAAACTTAGAGGAAAACTTATGCCAATTAATTATACTGTCCATTCACCCACACACTGTATTTCTGGGCACAGCTGTATTTCTACCCAGCCAGCACACTCATGTCTTTACATAAACAATTCATCAACCCAAAGGAAAAAGCGTTGATGGAAACTGTTGAAGCAATGTTGACGTAATTTTTACATAATTTCATTGATCGTATATTGATCAACCTCAGTTGCCGACCGAATTGCCCTCCAATAGCTTATTATTTTGGCACAATTCTGACAGCATTCATATATAATCTATGAAAGTTTTTGTCGTGTGGGCTGATAAGAACAATTATTCATGGAAATAAAAAATTTCAACTGCTAATACTCAGAGTTGTGCATTCGACTTTTCCCATTCGGAAACAAAATTTTATCCTTTCAACTTGTTCTACAATTTGTATTGTGAATTTTAGCAATATATTCCATTGATATGTTTCACGGCTTATGGCATGAACAAGTGTAAAATCTGTGTCCACCGTGGTCTCCTTGACAGCTAAGTCAATTGTAAATAGGCCATCAAAACGTTTTTTCAAATTTTGTTTACCCATCTGCGGCGACCAATTACTGTTTACAGCAACAATAATGTTTACGGATAATTCTGTGAAATCAAATTAATTCCGTACTGGTGTTACTGGAAATTGCTTCTCACAATTAAAGAGATAGTTTTAATTACTTCACCATGTATGTTGCAAATGCTTTTAATATTATTTCCTGAGTTTAGTATTGAATCATACCTATCTACATCTTCGTATATTTAGAGGCTGATGAGCATGAATGGCTGAGAATTGAATGTTAGCATCTTCCTCGATTGACGGATTAGATTCTTATGTTATTTGCTGTTCAAATTTGTTGTTACAGAGAGTACAAAGGCAAAAACCATTCATGGGTTTCATTTTGATATAACTTCTGTCAAGAGAAGCATTGGGGATTGGGTTAAGAGTATCTAGGTTGAGAACTGCGGAAGGGAAGTTGGCTCGGAGGCAAAACCTTTCGCTATGGGTTTGAAGAATATTTGAGGTTGTGGAATTGTTGTACTTTGGTTTGAATTTGTACTTGTTCCCGTTGGAATTTTCTGTGAATACATATTTATGAAACTATGAATGTTGTAGATTAGTTCAAATGCAGAAGTAATTAAGCTTTTACCCAGGTACTGAATTCTTGGGTTTTCCATCATGTTGGGTTTGAATCTAGCAGTGGGAACCCCGAGAAGAGAAAAATTCACTACGAAAACATCCTACAGCCAGGTGCCTCTATTCAAATTAATTTGATATAGGGCCACAAGAGACTGCTAGTATTCTGCATCTCCTTCAAGTTTCCAGACCTACCTGTAGATGGCCTTCTAACGCATTCAATAAACATGTTTCCTTTTCATTGCAGATTTATTATGCCAATTTTTCCTTCTAATTTACACTAGGTTTACATAATGTTTATGTAAACAGACATGCTCATGGAAGAGTTTTTTTCCATGTATTTTACCTAATGGTTACATAAATTTTGGGTCAACAAGCAGGTCTGTGCTAGCTGGGTATGTTTTATCAACAAGAGAATCCAGAAAACCATCACTGAGTATTAAATGTAAATGTCAGATTTAGCCAAAAGATGGTTGAAGCAGAGTTTTCTATAATATGGTGCTAAATTTAGACACAAAATATCTTCTTTAAGATTTCAACCAGTTTTCTTCCAGATTTATTAGGTGAAGATATTTCTCATTCATTAGATTATCCATTATATCATTAAAGCTAAATGAATTAGCAGAGCACATTCTTAGGTTAATAAAACCCCTGAGTTCAGTCAAGTTCTAATAAAGCCATGCCACCAAAGTTCTTTATGTCATTGTGCAAAGATTGCTTTTTAATAGCAATTTGCACCATAAATTTGAGGCTTCTAGAATAATTACATATTTTTTCCAAAATATTTGATGAGAACTAGGGTGTGAGTTATACTCCTCTGCATCTTACTGGCCAAGAAAATACAGCATAAAAATAAATCTAGCAGATTAGAAAGGCTCAGCAAACTATCTATAACCTACAGCATTCTTGTAGAAAAAATATAAGACCATCCTGGAGAGACGGTCATAGCACCAATGCCCATGAACTAGAAGACAGCGTTCAAGAAAACGAAACCGTGAAATGGCAAAGTCTGATGCCATCACAGCCTGCATTCCCTCCTGACCAGAGATTCCCATTCCTACATCAGCGGCCTGAATCATCGAAACGTCATTTGCTCCATCACCTGAAAATAAAATAAATGTGAGAGACTTATAATTGATATATTTAAAAAATTCATTAGAAATGAGTAAACTATTTGGAAAAAAGAACACAGTGATGTCTTTCATTTATAATTCGTCAATAGATGGAGAAATTGACCTCCATACAGTGGAAAAATCTTCCAACCATTTGCTTTACATTTGATAAAATAAATAGCTTAAGTTCATGTATTTTCACATCTACTCAATAATATCAACTTTACAACTTCTTTAGCATAGTCAAATTATAAACATTAAACATTGCAAATAACTAAAGTCTGAATCCAAGTCAATGGAGTAGGGTTCCCTACGTGGTAATAATACAGTCTGCTCTGAAATCACCACATTGTGTGTGGTGCTACATACCAATGCCAGCTGTGAGGGATTAAATGGAGATATACAGAATAATACCATTTTAAATAGGGAATCCAAAATCATAAATTCATATCCTATTCACAAATTTTCAAATGTGTTGATGAAAACTATGAAGTTCATTCAAAATACTAATTCACTCATTAATAAAACAATGGTGCAAGTTCTCTAATGGAACATAAAAGAAATTCAAACGGGTATTTTCACCTCATTTCTTTTCTTTTACTACAAATAATTAATGTAAGAAATATACAGGCTAAACAAGGAGAATAGTGAGGAATAATTAAGTTTGTCATTCGGAATAATTAAGTTTGTCATTAAAATTTTAATATTCAAAACTTAAAATATTCTGACTACACAAAAATTAAAATCACTGTGAGTCATTACATCTGAAGATAGTGCCACTTCTAATCATATTAATACCCTGCAAGCTGCCTTTCAGTGTGTGGCAGGGTTAATCATTGTATTCTGCTATTAATTTCTTTGAAAATCACTACTGCCACTATTTACAGAAAGGGGTTGTTATTCATATATATCTTATACTCTTGAATTTAAGGTGTACCCATTTTGCATTTTTAGATGATAAAATATTGGGTGTTTATCAGATTAGCTATATGAAAATTCATCACTGTAAACACAGTTACTTCTAGCTTAGATTTGGTTGTATTATAGATTTGAGAATACAAAGTGTATTGATGTATCACATTACAAAGTGTGTTATTATATATTACAAAGAATTAATTAAAAAATTAATGAATAATTACACATTCCTATAAGTACTCAAAGCCTGAGGGTGCACAGTAAACAAAATGTAAGTGTTAAAATATGGCATATCAAACAAATTATTTCACATCTTACTCATAATTAACCTATGGTGATAAAATAGTTAAGAAACGATATTTCATTTTTCAGAGAATAAAGCTGATGAAAATGCAGCACTCACCAATGGCAAGGGTACGCATGTTCAATTCTTCCTTCACTACTCTAACTATGTAAGACTTCTGTAAAGGAGTAGTGCGACAACACAGTACTGATGAACAGTACCTAGTCAGTTCCAGAAAAGGCCTCACTAAGTTGCACTGTTTTGGTAGAATGTAACTGCAGACAAAAATAAACAATGGGGAAAATAAATCACCAGTTATCAAATGAGTGAATAATAAAAACAAAATATTCATGAAACAACTTATTTCACAAGGAAAATGTTTTGCAAAATCAGTATTCTCATGGATTAGAAATAAAGTATAAAGAAAAATAACCGATCTCAATCAACAAGGGAAAAAGATCACAGATGCTGTTTCATGAAAAAGTAAATAGAACTACGTAAATGTTTTGTAATGAATCAAAAATCAATTCTTTTACCTTTCGTAACAGAGAAAAACTGTCAGCAAGCTACTCCATACATAGCCAATAAGATATTGTAGGAATTTTACAATACCATACACATATATTGTGACATTTAACTAATTTCCAGCAAATAAATATCAACAACTGAGTGATGAAACTAAAGCTCATCCCTTCAAACTGAAAACTGAACTGCAAATACAAAAAAATAACACATATGCAACTTTTAACAGTTACCATATTTGCCAGCACCAAGGTTTATGATGAACCCAAGTTTTGTGAAGATAAATTATAGAAAATATTAAAAACAGGAGTTATGTAGGTGATTCATCTTGGCAACATCAGTACAAGAAACTGATAACTGTTTTTCTACTCAGTTCAACATATAGAAAATGGTGTGATTTTCGCTGTTAAAACACATTCATTAGGATAGCTTATTCACTGATACTGAATAGAATTGATAAAAAAAACCTTTGGTGTGAAAGGCACATCACGATCTTGAGAGATTTCAAGTAAAAATTCACATCCTCAAGGTCTGCAAATACGGTATGTATTAAGGTTACAATAAACAGTGGAATACAAAAACATGTAAGGCCTACTCACGTCAATGTCTTCCCATCAACTACAAGTGCCCTTTTCCTTAAATGTACAGCTGTTGGTCGCGTCAAGCCCTCAGTGTTTGCAGCAACCTCATCTGCAGGCATACCCTCTGGTAAAACCCCACCCCCAACTGCCTCTCTTTGAATTTCTGCAAGGAATACAGCAATCATGGAGGCAGCTGCTTCTCTTGACCTTGCAGTCAGCTTGAGTAGTTGCATTTGAGGAGAAAAGAGACGTGCTGAATAGGCCACATTCACAGCTGTTTCAGGCTTGTCACCAGTCAACACCCACACCACTATTCCTGCTCTTATCAGTGCTGCAATTGTTTCCGGAACACCTTCTTGTAATCTGTCCTCAATACCTGTAGCACCTAAAATGGGGTTTAACTGTAAATTAAAACTCCTTTCATCTGCTTCAGATGACCATACACATATTAAGGAAGGCTGACCAAACAATCAATTGACAAACTTAATTCACTCATTCTTGCTACTGCATCTTGAGGAGATGAATATTTCTCATTGGTTTTCTGGTACAGGATACAAGAAAATGTTCTCTAGTTTACTTTTGTCTCAACCTTGTTCAATTCCTTGATGGTTTGATATTTGCCAAGATATGATTGTTACTAAATAATGGCATTCATCTTGGTTATTCATTGCTAAATGCTATGAAAACTTTTACTCATAAAATCATAGGGCTGTTCATTAACTTTGGCCACTTGGAGAATTCTACATAGGTCACTGAGATCATCAAGGGTAAACCACCTCATTTCCCATCTTGCCTGACTGCTTCATTCCCTCTGAAAACCTTTTGTAGAAAATGGAGGAGGGATAAGTATCTCTGTAGGCTTAAAGCTACTGACTTTACAGACAGACAACTTTCACTGAAAACTTTTTTCAGTTCTTATCCATAAATATTTAAGAATTTAATGGAACAATCTCCCAATAAATAGAACTGACAATGAGTTATCTGAGTAAAATAGAAATATGTCAACAGAACCTATGAAAAGTATGAAAATATTTAAAGAAAAGGTATGTATAATTGTGCTTCAAGTAGTCTTCTTCACACTCTCAAATAATTGTTTTCTCTTTGTTTAATCAACAAGATGGAGAGAATTACAGCATCTAACTGAAAGGAGGCCAAAAGAGAATAAGGAAAGGTAATATCTATAGGCCAAAAGCATAAAAAATTTCTGTTAAACAAAGCTGAAAGCAGAGACTAAGGTTTTAAAGTTTGAATACACTGGAAAGAACACCAGAGTTTGATATATATACAAGTATGGTTTGATGGTCAAAAATATACTTAAATTTATTCCAATTCTATCTATATTTAGCTAAAAGAAAAGTAAGGTACTGCTCTTTCATAGAAAATTAAGCATAATTAGGCAAATATGTCTTTATGTATAGTCTTATGTCTAAATATAGTTAAATATATTAGTGAGTGAGTCTCACTAAGTCTATAGTGAGATTCACTAACTAGCTCTTTCTTTAGTGAGACTTACCAGTTTGCTCAGGGTACCCTAGCACGTTGAAGTCATTTTATTTAGCTTGTTCTGCTTTTTATTTATCTAATTGCATATACATTCTATGATAATTTCACCTCAATCATCAGAATACTATGTATTCATAAAAACTGAATAACATCAATTACGAAAATAATTGTTTTGCACCTTGGTGGAACTTGGATATCATGATAAGATAGAAAGTAGGACATAAAACCATAAAGGATAAGACACACTGGTCTAGACTATGTAAGTTATCTTTTCAGATTGTTAATCTTAATAATCATGATGTCCCAATTTAAAATGAAATAATAAAAGAAGCAGAGCAATGAATTAGTGCATTAAGTTTTTTGATAATGATTACTAAGTTCACTGAGACAAAATTCACTACTACAGAGTGAAAGAGACCACTCCAAATGAGAATGACAATGCAATCAGTTTAAATAATTTAAACAAACAAAAACCTTGAGGATTGCTGCAACAAACTTCAGTTCGTAATAAAATGTTACAATAATAATAAAGATCTATACAAGTAGCATTGGATATTAAGGCCACTGAATAAAATGCTTCATTGATCAACAAATGATAAACTGCTTCATTTTACTTAATCCTCAACTCTTTAAGAATAAACTAATACATTCAAACCTTGTATATTTGACTGTGGGAGAATAAAGAAGCATCCTTTAAAGGACACCATCATTAATACTTACCTAAAAGGGTAAGGTTGCTCTCCAGTCTGCAAAAGGATTCACGAATCTTCCTTTCTCTGTTCTCAGTTGAAATCTCTGCCTCATGGTGAGCCCTCTTCCATTCATTGTACTCTGCTTCTGTAAGTGACCTCCTTCCCATCATTAGCACTCTTAAACCATGACTAGCATACCTATTCAGATGCTGCTGGGTTCTCATTATTGTCTGTTGCATCCAAGGGTTTTCTACAAAGGAACAAAAACCTTCTGAGCAAGAAGCCTTAATTTATTGCAAATATTCATGCATACAAAGTAAAACAACTAAATTCAGTTGCATGAAAAGCTTTATACATAATTATAGTAAGAGTTTAAAGAAGATTCACAACCACTCCTTTAATTCCATTTATACTTTTATAAAAAAAACCCTTTTTTTGAAACTACAGTAAGTTATTTTTTTAGTCCTTAGGTACAAAGTTTCATGAAACATCCTTGCCCACAAAGTCTCCCGAATGGCTTGGAGAAATGTTCTGCCGGGATAGCTCAACAGACAGAGCACCCGTATTTATATTACAATAAATCAAGTCCACCATAATAGTCACAAACAATTGCATAAGGAGCCTTTACTTTTAGGGTCAAAATAAATCAAAGATTACAGACATGCTTGTGTTTCCTGCACGGACAAAAGATATTGAGAAATTTACTTGAATCAGAGAAATAAAATAAAGTATTTGATGAAAGTGGCAGGTTCATTTGAGTAAAATCAGAAGAAATATTGAGTTTGTACTTCATTCAGGATTAAACCTGTCAGTATAAGGTTGCAGTGCAGCAATCTCCTCCACTACCATTCAAAGAAACTATCCATACACAATAGTATTATCCTCCCCTTGAACAACATTTTACTATAAAATTCATACTAATACTTCTAAGCTTGGCAGTAATCACTTGATAACCATTAACACATTCCGTGCGGATGACTTCTTAAGAAGTCATAAACTGTAGTGTGTTTCTCGCAGCTGCAGGAAAGAGCCGACATGGGGGAAGCTCTTTCTTTTAGCGCCTCACAGTTATATTGTGTCCTGTCTTTGGTGAGGAAGCAATCGTTTGCGATTTCTGCAGTTCTTTTTTTTTGTCTTTCTTTGAAAGTTTTTGTGAATGATATTTGTCAGTATATCGATCACAACATATTTATAGTGTATTTAATAATTCCTTTTTAATACATTCTTATCTTTATAGATATCTTAACTATTTGTAATTTATTTAATTTTTCATTATGTTATTATATAAATTTTGAAGTTTATAAACATAATATTTCTGAACATTGCATTTTGTTTTGAATACGCTATTTTCTTTACAATTAGGCACTATTGTGGAATTTATCTAAGAATATGTGGCAGAACTTAATCCTTAACAATGGCCCAATGGTAATCATTAAGCAATATGGCGTCCTTTGCCGATCGGCCTCAATGTGGCTCCTGTTATTCCACCATTAATATTGGTGTTATTCATGTCTCATGTGGCTTTTGTAGACTTAAATTCCATATTAAGTGCTCTAAGCTTAGAAGCCTTATTGTTGAAGCTCTTTGTGACTCAGAATCTTTATTTTAGAAGTGTTTCTGTTGTCGTTCTGACAAACAAGAGATTTCCAAAATGGCCAACGACATCAAGATACTTAAGTCTGAGCTTTTTAGTCTTAAGGAATCCTTTTTAAACACTTATTCTGAGACTAGGAAGCATTCCTCCTCGAATGCTGTCTCGGAAGATTCCACAGGCCATTGCAATATTGTTGAGAGACACTTGGCTTCGATCTACAATCGATCATCAGTTGGCAAGAAAGAAGTGTCCCGACCAAGCCCTGGATCCACATGTTGACGAACAAGAAAACTGTGATGGTTTTCTTAAAGTCACAGCTAGGAAACGACACAGGGCGAAGGTGATCATCGGAGATAATTCTGTACCCACTGAAAGTGTCGGCTTTGCAGGTATTCCACAACGTGCTAATATTTACGTCGGACGGACGTGTCTCTCGGGAAACTACGGCAAGTATTTTAGTAGATTTTCTAACAAAAAAATTCCGTAGGAGTGACTTTTTCTTTGAGGAACTTTTTTATAATGCATTGAGCAAATCTTTTAAACTTATTATCCCCTCAACCTAGTGCTGCGAAATCTTGAATAGTGCGATCTTGTGATGTTGTTGTTGGCAAATTCTTCAAAGAAATTTCCACCAAATACCACCGTCCGCATGGAAGATAAGCAACCGACTTCAGTACCTTTAGCCTCTCTTTCGAAGAAATGTGACAATTTGCCAGAAACTACTTGCTCAAAAATGGCTACATGTCTTCAGACTGGTTCACTAAACAAAAATAAGTGACTAACCGTCCTTACTGTTGTTTCCATTTTTGTCTGAATGTTCAATGTTTACATAATAAATTACTTGAACTCGAGTCATTTGTGCTGCCTAAAAAGTACGACATGTTGAGTTTAACGGAACATTGGTTACATCCAGACGAAATATATACATGTAATATACAGGGATTTTCATCTCCTGAAATTTTTTGTAGAAATGCAGCTAAGAATGGTGGAGCCAGCACCTATGTCAATGAAAATCTTGTTTATAAGCCAATCAATCTTTCCAAGTTCTGTATTGAGCTGCATTTCGAAGTTGCTGCTGTTCTTATTAGTGAGCTTGGGCTTATTAATGCTTCAATCTACAGATCTCCTAATGGAGACGAAAGTTCTTTGTGTATTTTTTAGTTTTAGGTTTGTTCAGTATTTGTAGTTGTGTTGTGGTGGCAGTGCTGTCGCCTTCCCCGCCTTCCCCTCCCCTAAGTGGAGTGAAGTTTTGAGTAAGCCCTCTCTCATTACTACTTGACCCTCTCTCATTACTACTTGTCTCTCTCTCTCAAACTCTTGCTCTCTGGCGAGGTGTAGCCAGAGTCTGCTAGTCTACATCTACATTAGTACCCTGCAAGCCGCCTTTCGGCGTGTGGCAGGGGGTGCAAGCAATATGAATTTACTTCGCTAATCTATTACTTTCGTGTATCGTTCGCGGAAATAATGAATTCTTGTATCGATTCGTTTTAGCATCTATTTCTCTGATCTTTCTCGCAGTGTCTGAATGGCCTATGTAACATGGGGGGCGCATTATGTCAGTTATATTATCTACGAACGTGCTTTCCCTAAATTTATCAAGGAGATTTAGTCTTTGTCTAAGCCTTCTATTTTCTAAAGATTCCCATCCTGCGTCCTGAAGCATTTGCGTAACACTCACTGACTTATCGTAACAATTCTTTACAGAACGTATCGCCTTTCGCTATATTTTTTCTAATTCCCGAATGCAACACTTTTCTGCAGGGTCCGATACACTACACGCATATTCCAGGTGAGGCCTGACCAACGCAATATATCATCGCTCAGGGACTTTTTCTTTGCTCCTACCGACAATTCTCTTCACGAATCCAAGTTTCATAATCGCTCGACCACATATATTACGGATGTGGGTACCCCAGGTTAAGTTATTGGTGAGGGTTACTCCAAGGTATTTCACCGTTTCTACTGTTGATAAAGTTTTACCTTGGAGCCTGTACGTATAATCGTTGGCATTATTTTTCCTTGGGAAGAAGTTCATTACTGAACATTTATCTATGTTGAGTTCTAATTGCCAATCATCGCACCATTTCATAATTTTATCTAAGTCGCACGATAGGGTTAATCTATCCTCTGAGTTTCCTATTTCCCTGTAAATGACCGTGTCGTCCGCAAATATCCTAACTTTACTATTAATGTTACTGCTAAGGTCGTTGATGTATACTAAAAATAGTAACGGTCCTATTACACTTCCTTGTGGTACGCCCGAGGTCACTTTAACCGAATTGGAACTTACACCATCTAACACGACTCGTTGTTCTCTATCGGTGAGAAAGTCCTTTATCCAATTTATTACCTGTGAATTGATTCCTGCAACTTGTAATTTGTACAATAATTTCTCATGTGGAACCTTGTCAAATGCTTTCCGAAAATCTAAAAATATCGCGTCGACTTGTTTTTTATTTTCGGCCGATTTCAAAATGTCGTGAACTAACAACGCTAGCTGAGACTCGCAGGATCGTGTCTTACGAAAACCGTGTTGGTTACTCACTATGAATTTGGACGTGTCGAGAAAACCCATTAAGGAACTAACTATTATATGTTCCATTATTTTTCCGCTCAGTGACGTTAAAGATATAGGCCTATAATTCGCTGGATCCTCCTTTGAGCCGCTTTTAAATATTGGAGTAACATTCGCAATTTTCCAATCTCTCGGAACTTTTCCTTCGTTCATAGATTTTTCGAAAATTATTTTCAGAAAGGGGGCTATGCTTTCCGCAACTTCCTTGAATACACGAGCTGGTATTTCTTCAGGACCAAGAGCTTTATAAGGTTTAATTCGCCGCAAGAGTTTAATAATGCCGTCTTCACTGAAGGTGATATTCGACATGGCTTCGGACCTATTGATTTCTGGTAGTGTACCTGTTGTATTGTTGGGCGTAAATACACTACAGAAAAAATCATTTAAGGTGTTTGCTTTTCTCTTGGCATTGTTTATTATGTTACCGCTATCATCTTTTAATGAACCTACCGTTTGTTTTATACCTTGGACCTCACGCACGTATGACCAAAAGGCTTTAGGATCTTCATCTAACAAGTAAGTATTCGCATAAGACATATTATACATCGTTCAAAAGAGCAATTATTTGCCTTTGAAATGATATACATGATGATGATTTAGCAGGGGATCCTGCTTTATCAGAGTCAGTGTGANATCTGGTGTAACAAATTTCTTTGTGTTATACTTAATAAACTTCTACATGAGTTGCTATCCCTAGCTCATACTTTAACTACGTTATTAAGCCAGTCGATGTCAGGGAGATTGAAATCCCCTCCAATTAAGCCAGTCGATGTCAGGGAGATTGAAATCCCCTCCAATTAGAATTATGCTATTATTATTTTTACGCGAATAAAAGTTTATTTCTTTGTTAAGACAACGCAGAACCTCACGTGAAGAGTTGGGTGGCCGGTAGAAAGCACACACATTTGTATTCGGCTTATTTGGCTGACTAATCGTGCCCCAGACGCTCTCGATGTTCCCGTTTAAAAACGTATGTGTGCTACTCATACGTTGAGTAACACACATACTAGTAGCACGATTGTCGTCGCTGCAATCTCTACTGTCTCCCTGGTCCTTCGGTCGCAAAGGAATACTTTTGGTCTCAATTGTTATTTCTTATTCACTCTATAATTTTCATTGTATTGTTTGTGTAATTAAATTGTTAAAAAGGATTAATGTGGTTTACTTTCGCCACAAGGTTAAATATTGTTATCTGTGGTGACCTAAATGTTGATATAAGGTATTCCAATTGTAATACTTTAGTACTTAATAATCTCTTGAAGTCTTTTAATCTGCACATCACAAATTATGATCCAACTAGGCTTACTTCTTGCCTAGATAATATCATAACAAATTACAATAATGAAGTATATCTGGTTCAAGTTGTTAATCCTGCTCTTTCTGATCATTATGCATTAGAAATGTCCCTCTATTTTCCTTTCAAAACTGAACCTTTTAATGGGGTTAGATCCATTAATATTGAGACTATTGATAAGTTTAAAATTTATTTATCTAAAATTTAATGGTTCAGCATATTAACCTTTGCTGAGGGCAATATTAATTTTTCCATATTTTTTGATATTTTCATGAGCATTTTTGAGCACTCCCCAAATACTTAGTCAATTGTAACTCCAAGAAATATTCAAGGAAATGGTTTACTAAAGAACTCGAAACTGAGGAGAAGTCATTTCATTACATAGCCAGCTCAAAAATGGCAATGAATCTGTTAAATTGCAGTACAATAAAACTAGGAAAGTATATAGGAAGCAAATTCTCATAGCCAAAAGAAGGTCTAACATTGAATATATTATTCAATCTAATACCACTGTCTCAGCCGTTTGGAGGGTAATTAATGGTGAGCTTAACTCTCCAAAGAATGTTCCTAGTAAGTCCAGCATGCCTAATAATTTTAATGATCACTTTGTTACCTCTGTGGAAGACATCTGCTGTAAGTATCAGCCTAAACCCAATAATGCCTTCCACATGCTCATGAACCATCAAGTTCACTGCAATCCTTTCAAATGGACTTGGGTAACCCCAAATGATGTAATAAAAATTGTACAAGAATTTTAAAATTCTAAGAGCATTGACATTTTTGCAATATCTAACTTTTTTATGAAGCAAATCATCCATTATATTGCTGAACTCTTGCTACTTGCATTAATACCTGCCTACAATCTGGTATTTATCCAAACCAGTTAAAATGTTCAAGAGTTGTTCCTGTATTTAAAAAGGGTGACATTGACGATGTAAGCTGTTATCGACCCATATCTCTGATATCTGTGTTTGGCAAAATCTTTGAAACTGTGATTTATAAATAACTTTATTGCTTTTTTGAGGAGAACAATCTTTTTTCTCCATCTCAGTTTGGTTTTCGTTCAAATCGATCCACTGTTCACGCTGTTTCTCACATTGTTAAACAAGTGTTGAGTGGATTTGAAAATGGAAGTTCTGTCTCACTCACATTATGTGACTTAACAAAAGCCTTTCACTGAGTGTCTCACACCATACTTATTTAAAAGCTATATCACTATGGTATCCATGGAAAAGCTCTCAAAGTGTTTGAGTCATATCTGTCTGAGAGGAAGCAGCTGGTAGATCTAAATGGAAAAGAATCGAGCAAATTGTGTCAATCAGGGTGTTCCTCAAGGTTCCACTCTTGGGCCATTACTTTTACTTGTCATGATTAATGATCTGAGCAGAAATGTATCTACTGATTTCACTATGTATGCCGACGATGTGACATTTCTGCAAAGCCATTGTGATCCCTCTACAACCATCAACTCAACAACCTTACTTGACCAAACACAAATGTGGTTTAGTACAAATGGACTTCATCTGAACCCCGATAAAACTAACCAATTGGTGTGCAGTCTACGTGATCTCAATTGTGATATTGAGTCAGTTAAACTATTGGGCATATATATAGATCACAAGCTTCATTGGGATAAGCATATTGAAGAACTCAGTGGCAAGCTTTCCAAGTGTCTCTATGTATTAAGGAAACTCAAGTATCTAATACCCCCCGAATGCCTTAGAAGCTCATATTTTTCATTATTTCATAGCCACCTTTGCTATAGCCTTATTCTATGGGGTAATGCAACTAATGTCAAGCACATATTTCTTTTACAGAGAAAAGCAATAAGAATAATGTCTGGTTTAACCTCTTGGGAATCATGTAAACCCAGATTCAAGAGTCTTAAAATCATGACTATCTTTAGCCAGTATGCATATTACTGTCTACTATATGTGAAGAAGAATATCAGTAATTTTAATTTAAGAGATAATGTGCATACTTTTAATACCAGACACAAGAATACCCTTGATATACCCTACTACAGGTTATCTAAATCTGGTAACCATTTCCAGGTTAAAGACCTTCAACTTTTTAACAAATTACCTCCTAACATACATGATTTGGACATAAAAAGGTTCAAGGTTTTTCTTTTTAATTTCCTCACTTGTAATTCTCTGTATACTCTTGATGAATTTTATAATTTAAGTTTGTAATATGATTTTGTATACTGCTGCTATGATTCTTTATTGTGATCCTTGTGATTGTTTCTTAAGATTTTGATTTTTGACGATGACTTTTACTTTAACATGTAAAGTTAATGAGACAGATAAAGATTATCATTATTATTATTAATAGCTTCATACTGTATAATGGGTAGGCCATTCCATGTCAAGTGGATCAATTCTAGCAAAGTGACCTGCTCAACCATCACCGATTTCAATAAAATTTTGTGTGAACATAAACTCATATCCTCTATGAACATTTACCAAGTTTTACATCCATGGATGAAATATTTGCTGAGATATAGTCATTTGTTTGACACCCTACTGCAGCCTTCTACCGTTAGACATCGATTTTTAGAAACTTTGAGACACATTATCTCAGGCAGTATTTTGTTGAGGAAAACAAAACTTGGTGTTCTTACACAAACTTTGTTACTCTATTACACGAAATAATAAGAAAACTATTTTAAGTACATTCTGACGGGAAAATTTGAAGCAAAATCGGCCCAAAAAATTATGACTCGAAAAAGTCTCAAGTTTGCCATTTTGTATCTTTTGAAATAAACATAAGATAAACACAAAGCTATATGCCTTATAACAACTCGATACAAGTGTTTGAATAAAAAGTTTCATTTTCCTAATGCCTTCTATGAGTATAAAAATTGACTGTAAATGTTACGAATGTCGTTACGATGCCAAAAATAAGGCATTTTCAGTTCACATTAACAAAACAAGAACTTCTCGTAACTCTTTCTAATTCACTTTATAAGAAAAAGCATGCTGTTATCCCTCTTAAAATGTGGACTTGGTTTTTCATCACAGGCTTATAATCCCTCAAAATGTGGATGAATGTGATGACGTTGCTATGGCAACATCTTGTACATTAGCATACTCGTCCATTGCTGATTTTATATTCTGTCACTTTATTTTTGTTATTTCTTGATTAACTTTGAGTCTTATGTCTGCAGGATGGAATCATTCAGTGAATTGTGTTCCTGACACATATCAGCTAGTTACTTGAGTTAGTTATTTCTTCTAAACTGTATTACTCGGAGAGAGGCCATGCCTATCTACGTGCCTTGCGTTAGAGGACCACTTTACACTCTTCTAAGGATTACTTGAACTGAACAGCTTAAAGTGCACATCTGTGTTTACAGATGACATTGGACACACGAGAGAAAAATAAGAAATGTGGAAAAAGTTTTTTCCAGAGCGAGGGGTAACTCTGTATTCGGCAGCAAAGGTTATTATAAGCCAGTTTGTTTATATCAGACTTCAGCGGCTAAAGAGATAACGTGTGTAATTCATTTGTTGTGTGCTATATCTTACATTTCTTGTGTGATGTAATCTGTAAGTCCTTTAGAGGTGCTCTGCATCAACAAAGGCGGCAAAATATTTTGCAAATAATTTACTGATTCTGCACTTTAGCATGTTTTGGATGAGAGATTCTGAGGTGATCTGTTGCACTCATTTTACGGTCACAATTTCAGAATTTCTATAGATTCTCTTTTCAGATTTTGCATTTATACATTATGTTATTGTGATTTTACTTATGTAAAATGGATGTCAATAAGACAAATGAAGAAAGAGAGAATGGATGTGAGGTTGTAATAGAGAATCATTATTTCTATTCATAGAGAATATAAGTTTATGTTCACAAAAAATTTAATTGAAATCGGTGATGGTCAAGTAGGGTAATTCTCTAAAATTGTTCCACTTGACATGGAATACCCCGGGTATAGTACACTCCTGGACATTAGGAACGCAACAGTTGCGCAGCGCCATACCTGTCAGATCGCCGAATCTCTTGGTCTGAGCAAGAGCTAGAGATATGTGACAACAGCGTGACTGCTAATTTCGGAGGGGTGGGGAGAAGGCGGAGCCTTAGTACGGAGCCTCGGTACGATCCTGTGGATCTCATAAA